>OY856412.1:74915000-75067500 GCA_963693085.1 Alisma plantago-aquatica | reverse complement strand
TAACACTTAAATGTATGCCTCTTCTCTTTCTTTCCTTTCAATCTGCAAGATATCTTATTTTTCATATTCTCCATCACCACCAATATATTTCCTTACACCATCTCATTCTTCCTCCTAATGGTACATGTTCACCATTACTTACACCATACTTGTCAAGGTGTGCACCTAGGCGGCCGCCTAAGCGGTAAGGCGTCCCAAGGTTGCGCCTAGTCGAGACAACTTTTTCTATAATGCCAAGCTGAGTTAGTTTTTTGGGTTTGGTTGTATATTGACGTATTTTAATGTTTAATGTGGCTATCCTAATATTCAAAATCAACATTGTTGCCTATGTTATGTGTCAAATATCACTTTTAATTGGACATAATACTCTATTTTGGGTTTAAGTGGATCTAATACTCTTTTTTGTGACTAGGAGTACGGATTTAATGTTTTTTAGTTTGCACCTTCAATTCAGACTGTATTAAGTGGCTATGCTATGAAGGACAGTGATTACATTGATCAATACTTGTAGTTATGTATGACAATAAATATATATTTATTTGTTGATCACTCTCTTACATTCTTTACAATAATTTTTTTCGTGTCCTTGACATTATTGTCAATGGTAATATATTAGAAATGTAATCAGTTATTTTGTCATATATATATATATATATATATATATATATGAGGAGATCGACTATAAATATGTAGATAACTACATATATAACTATACAATATGTCTATATGAGTAGGGGAAAACCATGACACATGTATATATATATAAATTATTATTTTTAAAGGTTGCCTAAGCGATGCCTAATCACGCCTAGTCACAAGGCGTTCAGTTGGAACACCATGCCTCCTTCACGTCTTGACAAGTATGACTTACACAAATAATGAAAAATAATGTCTCCAAAATTTTACTTCCCTTGATTTTATCATTCCATATATTCTTACTGCAATAGTTATATAATTAAGGATCTTGATATATGTTGTGAGTTAATTCATACTTTGACTTGTGGATATATTATTATATGTTGATTGTTGGTTGGATTTCATGGAGATTGCCATCATAGATGATTGATTTAGATCAATTTGTGTGTTTATACATAAAGGTTATTGTATGCCAAAATATTCATATATAAATATACATACTTGTATAATAATAAGTTATTTGTTCCCATTGTCGTGTCATGTCCTGCATTGTTGGAAATTGTGGTACCTCTTAGTCTGTGGCTAAATCCATGCCCGTGTACATTTTCATGTTTCCTAGGTTAGGATCCAAGTGTGCAGCAAACATGATAGACAAATTTAGCAATTTGGTATTTTTTTGGTCATTATAGCTATTTACGACGGAAAAAGAACGTCGCTGCTGACCTTTGTGATCAAGCCTGCTAGTTGTCGTTACTAGTATCAGTGACAAGATTGGGTGGTCACAACTAGTATCAACGTCAGACATTTTATATAGTCGTTAAAATTATTAATGAAAAACTATATAAGTCGTCGTGATTTGTAATAGCGACGAACTGAAATTATTCGTCATTATCTTTATTAACGACAAGACCAACAACGATAAGAAGCGACAACTTCTTCTCATCATTAATAGTTTTAACGACAAACTTATTCACATTTACGACTAACTTTTTCTGCCGTTATTGTTAACTTTTCCTTTATATATATATATATATATATATATATATATATATATATATATATATATATATATATATATATACTAAAGAATTGTGTACCCAAGTACATGTAGCTTACATGTACCCACCTTCATTTATGGGGATTGTAAAATTGTATTGAATAATCCAACCTTATGGATGTATAGTATACCCCTTAGATAAGATGTGTACCAAAAATCATTGCAATCTAATATTCATAGGGCATACAATAAAAGAAAATGTCTATTTCTAATCAATGATAAGTTGCAAAAATTGCATAAACCATAGTTATATCTCGTAATCTACATAAGATATGGTTATGATTTTTTAAAGGCATCTAATCTATATAGAGTTGAATCAATCCACATGGTTGGATTTTATCAACATGCTGTACATATGCTATTTTAATGGCCGGTACACGTAAGTTACATGTACCGGCCGGTACACACTTCCTAACCCCCCCCCCTCTCTCTCTCTCTCTCTATATATATATATATATATATATATATATATATATATATACAAACACACACATACACTATAAAAAAGAACGAATTTGTTATAGCATTTACACATGCTATTTTTGTTTACTCAAAAAAATTAGCCAATCAAAATGCAAGAATTCTGCAAGCTCGTCGACTCTCTCTCCTCAAGTTTTTTCTCCTCTTTTTATATTTTCTTCGTTTCTCCCCATCCGACGTCGTGCACTCTCTTCTCCTTCAAAACTAACACCCCACCTCCCTGATCTCGATTGCCTCTCTCTTATCCCTTAAACTACGTTCTCTTCACTGAACGCTGACGGCCGATCAGTTTTATCCATGTGCTCCAATATATCTGTCTACTCTGTTATCTGAGCTTCCAACTAAAGATCCAGTAACCATCCGCACTCGCTCCGAATGCCTCCAACCAATCAGCCCCATTCTCTCCATATCCCCTATTTTCAAGTGAAGTCGATCGAACCAACCATCCCCACGTTCTCCTCCTCTATCTCCCTCTCTTCGATTGAAATACTAACCCAACAAACCACCGCACACTTAACTCTCCCCTCACCGGAGGCAAACCACATCATTCCTGTTATTTTAATGCTTACCTTTACAAATTGAAGTAGCGACTCTAGGCACGTTTGGTTTGCAGGATTTTTAGAAATCCTGTATTTTGTCCATCCCGCATTATTTAAATGCTGCATTGTCAAAATCCTGCAAAATAAAATTTTATGTTTGGTTTGCTGGATTTTGTAAGTGCGGGATTTATTTTTTTTCGTGTCCACGACGTTCGCCATGTTAGATTTTGGCGTCCGGGAGAATTTTGATGGAGACCAAAATGCGGGATTCTTATTATGTCTGAAAATCCCGGGATTAGCCTCAGTTCTCCAATCCTGCAAACCAAACGTAAAATTTGTTGAACTGGAGTCTAAAATACAATCCAATACAGCAAAATCCAAGTAACCAAACATGCCGGTGCACGTCGAAAACCGGAAGCTGGTTTCTTATGAATGAGCCTGTCTTTGATTTGGCCCCAGGTGCCACAACGTCATGTCGGGTCTCTTTGACGCCCTCAAGTTCAGCAACCTCGATAGTGTGCTGCTTGGATTCGTTGGTAAATTCTCTCTTAGGTTTAATCCTTTCTTAATTTCGAGTTGTCATGCGCTTCTACAATCAAAATTAATATACCAGTTGTGTAAGGACTCGATATCCATTTATAGGGAAATCAATATACCAGACTTCCTTGACTTTGATTAGTCCTTCATGCTTTTTATTGTCTTGACTTAAAACTTCTTTGGCGTGGCAATATAGGAGGCACGAAAGGGTTGTTGCCCCAAGCCAGAAGACTTTAGACATCACATATGAAGTTCTTGCTACTTACAAAAGTCAAGGTCCTGGGATTTTTTTTCTTTATTTTTGTATTTGATAAATTTATACCTTTATTTCAAGCCTTGAAAAGTTGATCTCCTAATTATCGAGGCTTCCCTATTTTCTCTACATTCCGTGATTGTTGCAGGTGTATTTAAGGACTTCTATCGTCTTGTAGCCCATCGTATCCTCTCCATCTTCATCTCCTTCACCAATGCACAAGCACTGGTGCCCAAGACCCTACGACATACTTACTTCGGACGCCATCCCAGCAGAGGCTGAAACGTTGATCTAGAATACTGACCTGTCATGTTGCTTCCTCGCTAGGGAAAGCTATGGCGGTTGCATCATGCAGAAAAGTGGCTGCTGGCCGCTCGAAAGCATATGGAAGCCCAGAGAGGGCACCTCTCCCTGGTTCTGTTAGGATTGTCACAGGGGCGATCATTGTAGCTGGGGTTCGATCAGTTCTAAGCCTCCCAGAGGAGGTAATTTCAGGGGCTGAAGTAGAGGAGCTGGGAAGCCAGGGGTATAGGGTAATCCGTGACTTCAAAAGACTCTATATCAACACCAATCTCAAAAAAACTCTAGATGATACAGATGGAAGAATTTAGAAGTTTCATCAACCATACAAAGGAGACAAAGCAGATCATATCAAACTGTTGCTTACTATGATGACACAGAATCGAGCAAAATGGAGATCGTGGTCTTAATCAATTTACTCAAACGATATATGTCACTGCTTCTCAGGAGATTCCAGTCGCTACAAGGTTTGCATAATTCAATTTCACATTACATGTAAACTGTTCGTGTTTCCTCTCAGTTCGTGTGTTCATGTTTTCTCTCGATTCGTATAAGCTACTGCTGTCACAAAGGCACACCACAGCTAGATGATATTTTTACCCCAGGAACTCATGTATAACAAAGCATGCATGACTTGATATTAGTTTATCCTTTTATTACCTTTTTCTACTAAAAGATTGGATTTTACGTTCATTTATTTCCATGGTGTCCTTTAGTTTGTTAGAGTTATAGCCCCACCGCAACCCCTCAACCTAACTTATCATAATTTAACCGACAGTGACATATAATAAGCATACTAAACAAGCCAGACATAAAGCACAATTAACCGTTGTTGAGGCTGTAAGTATACTCAGCATATCACTTTCCCATATTGATCATTGCTGTTTTCTGGGCATACGATTAATGTTATCTTTTTTAGGGCTCCTAACATGTTATTGTTGGGGATGTTGAACCGATACAGTCCCGGATGTGACGAAAAGTTGTCACGGAAGCGCTACCAACAAGCGTATAAAACCCAAAGAAGAAAAACACCAGATTTAACGTGGAAAACTCTCCCCTCAATAAGGAGAGAAAAACCACGGGGCAATCCCGCTAATAAGCACTATGTAATAAAATTACAACTCATACCTCCCAGATTTAATTACCCCTAAATCCGGGTAGCAACCGCCAACCGCTACTTTGCTTCAAGGCAAAGTGGCTGGCCCTCTCTTATAAACCAAGAGAGCTTCTCTACCAGTTGTTCTTGTTCTCTGGCATCCTCTACCACAGAAGGCACCAACAAGCAACTGGAGAACTCACACCTCAACCGGTGGATAATCCAAAGGCCTCCCCAGGGGCCTCTATTTATTGGCCTCCATGCATGTGATTGCAACCAGGAATTCTAGTCCTAGTTCGAATCCTAGTCCAACTGCATGTTGCACATAGGAAGTCATATTCCTACTATTCAAGATTTGACTCCTATTAGGATTGGTAGCACAAACCAACCCTCCCAAGTCTAAATCCCACTAAGACATGGGCTGGATTATATTCCTAATCCCAACAATCTCCCCCTCCAGCCCATGAGGGAGATGTGGTCTTCAGCGATCATCATTGGGAATGTACACCGCAGAGCTTCTTACAAAGCTCTAGCTTGTCTCGTGTCACCACCTTGGTCATCATATCAGAAGCATTCTTCTCAGTATGGATCTTTTTCAGAGTCAACAACTTCTTCTCTATAACATCACGAAGCCAGTGATATCTCACATCAATGTGCTTTGTCCGTGCATGATGCATTGTGCTCTTGCTCAAGTCAATGTCACTCTGACTATCACAGAAAATAGTCTGGTCAATCTTAATCATCCCCAGCTCACTTAGAAATCTCACCACCCAGAGAATTTCTTTTCCTGCTTCCGCTGCTGCAATGTATTCTGCCTCTGTAGTTGAAAGTGCAACACACTTCTACAACCTGGACTGCCAAGATATGGCTCCCCCTGCAAAAGTGAAGATATAACCAGAAGTAGATTTCCTGTGATCTATATCACCTGCCATGTCAGCATCAACGAAGCCCTTTAGAACTGGTTCCGAACCACCAAACATCAAACACGTGTTGCTCGTGCCTCGTAAGTATATGAAGATCCACTTGACCTCCTCCCAGTGATCTTTTCCAGGATTTGAGAGAAACCTGCTCACAACGCCAACTGCATGAGCAATATCAGGAAGAGTACACACCATTGTGTACATCAAACTCCCTACAGCAGAAGAATAGGGAATCCTTGCCATCTCCTCCTTTTCCTCATCAGTAGATGGGCATGACTTCTTACTCAACTTGAAGTGACCTGAAAGTGGAGTCCCCACGACTTTGGCTTTGCCCATGTTAAACCGCTCAAGTACCCGTTCAACATAAATCTGTTGTGACAACCACAACTTGCGTTGTGTCCTGTCACGTGTGATCTGCATCCCCAAAATCTGTCGTGATGGTCCCAAATCCTTCATCTCAAAGGCTTTGGAAAGCTCTGTCTTCAATTTTCTGATCAAACTGAGATCCTGACCCACTATCAACATGTCATCCACATAGAGTAGTAGAATAATGAACCTGTCATTGGGAAACCTCCTGATGTAGACACATGGATCTGCACTTGTCTTCTGGTACTCGTGACTCTACATGAAAGAATCAAACTTCTTGTACCACTGTCTAGGAGCCTGTTTCAACCCGTACAAACTCTTCTTTAATTTGCAGACTAAGTGGTCTTTCCCCTTGACTTTAAAACCTTCTGGCTGCTCCATGTATATCTCCTCTGTAAGGTCACCGTGAAGGAAAGCTGTCTTCACATCCATCTGCTCAAGCTCCAAATCTAGACTAGAAACCAAGCCTAGAACCAATCTGATAGAACTCATCTTTATAATCGGAGAAAATATCTCATCAAAATCCACTCCTGGTCTTTGACCAAAGCCCTTGACAACAAGTCTGGCTTTGTATCTAATATCACTACCAGTTCCGTCATTCTTCATCCTATAGACCCACTTGTTCTTTAGTGCTCTCCGACCCTTGGGAAGTGCCACAATCTCATAGGTGTCATTATTCTGCAAAGAATTCATCTCCTCCTGCATCGCCTGATGCCACTGTACTCTGTCTCTATGAGTTTGTGCCTCCTGAAAAGTCTCTGGCTCCCCCTGATCAGTAAGCAAGATATACTGAGATGCCGGATATCTGGATGAAGGATGACGTACTCTGTCAGACCTCCTCAACTGCTGCTCTGAGGACTCTGCCTGGTCCTGATCCTGCTCCCCCTGCCCAGAAGTCTCTTACTGTGAAGTTGAATCACTCGTTTGTGCGTCTGGAACTAGACCACTTGATGTGATATCACTCTGCTGCTCATGGTGATTATGTTGCTCTTCTTCATCATTAGAAGACTGCACCTGTGAAGAAGTTGAATCATCCTCATACTCATCGTCTGAAGAACTGTCACCTGATCCCGCAGCCTCTGCATCATCAACCTCAGGCTCTGTCACTGTCTGACTCTCACAGAAAGTCACATCTCTGTGTCTGGTCATGGTCTTTTTCACTGGATCCCATAACCTATACCCAAACTGTTGATCTCCATAGCCAAGAAAGATACATGGCACCGCTTTATCATCCAGCTTTTGCCTCTTTTCCTTGGGAACATGAGCATATGCCTTGCATCCAAATACTCGGAGATGTGAGTAGGATGCATCCTTACCTGTCCATACATGCTCAGGTATATCAAACCCCAAAGGAACTGATGGAGATCGATTTATCAGATAGTAGACAGTTCTCACTGCCTCACCCCAAAATGTCTTTGGAAACTTTGCAGTCTTCAACATGCATCTGACTTTCTCGACAATAGTACGGTTCATCCTTTCAGATGTACCATTGTGTTGTGGTGTGCCGGGCTCTATCCTCTCATGCCATAGGCCATGCTGCGTGCAGTACGCCTGGAACTCCCTGGAGGTGTACTCTCCTCCATTGTCCGTTCGGAAACACTTTAATTTTTCACCGGTCTCCCGCTCTACCATGGCATGGAACTTTTGGAAACATTGAAAAACCTGATCCTTGGTCTTCAGCAAGTAGACCCACACCTTCCTAGATGCATCATCAATGAATGTGACAAAATACTTATTGCCTCCCAGTGAAGCCATCTCAAACGGACCGCAGACATTCGAATGAACCAACTGTAGAAGCTTTGACTTCACCGCAGACCTTGTCTTGAAAGAAACTCGTCATTTCTTTCTTGTCTGACATGCATCACATGAACTGAGACCACTATCCTTGCCACAAGGAATCAACCTCTTCTTGGATAGAAGATTCAAGCCCTTCTCACTCATGTGTCCTAACCGTTTGTGCCATAGATTTGTCTGGTTATCCTCAACTGCATGTATACTTCCGTCTCTAAGTACTTTGAGCTTGGTCTTGTATAATGTGTGAGACAGTTTGCCACGTACAATAACCAAAGCCCCCTTGGTGATATTGCATTTGCCGCCACCAAAATCAAGATGACAACCTTCTCTATCAAAGAAAGAACCAGAGATCAAACTCAGCCGCAAATCTGGAACGTGACGAACATCCTTCAGCGTGAGCGTGCAACCAACACTTGTATGAACACAAATGTCACCAATCCCGACAATTCTAGAGAAGCTGGAATTTCCCATGTTCACCCTCCCAAAGTCTCCCCTCCTGTATGAAGTGAAGAACTCCTTACTTGGTGAAGCATGATAAGAAGCTGCAGTATCCACCACCCACTCAAAATCATCCTCATCAGCATGCAAACACTGTTCTTGGACTGTTAAGACCACATCGTCATCATCACACCTATCATCTGAGATCGTCACTGTAGTATTCTTGTCGTCATCTTGCTTGTCTTTGGCTTCAGACCCATGTTTCTTTTTCCAAATCTTACAATCTCTTTTGAAGTGACCTGGCTTGCCGCAATGGAAGCACCCTCTACCATTCTTTGACTTGGATCTACCATGAGACTTCTCACGGTCTTGGGATTCACCGCGGCTCTTAGATCTACCACGGTCTCTCGCTCTATCAACGCCTCTGCCCTCTGTGAAGTGCACCTCTGATCCACTGTCGCCTGAGGCTCGTCGTCGAGTCTCTTCATTCAGTACACTGCTCTTCACCTGGTCAAGTGTCAACTTGCCCTCCTGTGCAGAATTGCTGACTGTCACTACGAGTGTCTCCCAACTGTCCGGTAGCGATCCTAGAAGAAGTAGAGCCTGAAGTTCATCATCAAGAACCATCTTCATAGACCCCAACTGATTTACAAGGCTTTGGAATTCATTCATATGCTCGGCAATGTTTGTACCATCCCGGTACTTGAGGTTCATCAACTTTTGGATCAAGAAAGCTTTATTTGTGGCAGTCTTCCGCTCATATAACTTATTGAGCTTTTCCCACAGATCTTTGGCATTGGTCTCTTCTGAGATGTGATGGAATACGGAGATGTCGAGCCACTTCCGCACTGTTCCGACGGTTTTTCTGTTTAGCTTCTTCCAATCTACATCAGATGTAGTCTCTGGCTTTTGTCCCTCTATCGGATCGTATAGATCTTTGTAATAGAGAATATCCTCCATCTTGGGTTTCCAAATCTGCCAATTTGTGCTTGTCAACTTTATCATCGTCGCATCTTCATCTTTCCCCATCTGGACTTGTATATGCAACCTCACTCTGATACCACTTGTTGGGGATGTTGAACCGATACAGTCCCGGATGTGACGAAAAGTTGTCACGGAAGCGCTACCAACAAGCATATAAAACCCAAAGAAGAAAAACACCAGATTTAACGTGGAAAACTCTCCCCTCAATAAGGAGAGAAAAACCACGGGGCAATCCCGCTAATAAGCACTATGTAATAAAATTACAACTCACACCTCCCAGATTTAATTACCCCTAAATCCGGGTAGCAACCGCCAACCGCTACTTTGCTTCAAGGCAAAGTGGCTGGCCCTCTCTTATAAACCAAGAGAGCTTCTCTACCAGTTGTTCTTGTTCTCTGGCACCCTCTACCACAGAAGGCACCAACAAGCAACTGGAGAACTCACACCTCAACCGGTGGATAATCCAAAGGCCTCCCCAGGGGCCTCTATTTATAGGCCTCCATGCATGTGATTGCAACCAGGAATTATAGTCCTAGTTTGAATCCTAGTCCAACTGCATGTTGCACATAGGAAGTCATATTCCTACTATTCAAGATTTGACTCCTATTAGGATTGGTAGCACAAACCAACCCTCCCAAGTCTAAATCCCACTAAGACATGGGCTGGATTATATTCCTAATCCCAACAGTTATAAGAAAACTTAATGGGATCCTTTGTAAGTACAAGTCAGTTATGCTTTTATATGATAACATGAATTGTTCAATAATCCTTAGTCTTTCCCTACTAATTTGGTGGTTTTCCATGTAACAACATATGATTGCTCCAGGTTGACATCGATGTGGAACTTGCTTAACATATATATCTAGAATTTGATGAGGAGTCTTTTCCACCTTAGGTCGAATTTGTAATGTAATCAGTTACACGATGCCATAATTCAACAAGTGCATGTGGCTTAAATGTGGACATGTGCCATGTTTCCATATTTATTATTTGTGGGAAAAGTAGGTTTCTATCCATTTTCAATAGCATTTAGAAGCATTTTTCTGTTTTATAGTTGGTAAAGTGGTTGCTTTCCTGTATGTACTTGTAAACAACACTCGTAGCCAAAGCTAATCTTTTACCTAATGTAAAAGATAATTTAATCTATCGAAATTGAGATGTTATTTTTATATTGTATTATCAATGAAATGGACGTGGAGTGAAATCCATAAACCAATTTAACTATGTGACCTAACAAAATAATGAATGAAAATTGTATCATGTGATACACAGACCACACTAATATAGTCGTTATAAGCTACTTATTTGTACATGATATACTCATAATTCATCTCTCATTGTATAAAGTTAATGTATGACAAACTTATCCGAAAGTTATATTTCATACATGTTTAGAACATCTTAACATATGAGATGGAAAAATTATTCACAACTAGACAACTAAAAACATTATGAAATATCAAGTAATTTTTATGTAGGGGTTGTGTTTTAGTAAATTTTTGTGAGTTGACATCCAATTTTGGAATATCATAAATGAGAAATTTATAATAGTTGGATATTGTTTCTCTGTCTATAAATATAGATCACCTTTGGTGCATTTCTTGTGTTACAATATTTTCGATTAGAATAGGCGTACATTCTTTACTTTTTAATATACACGTGATAGATATTATTGTCCACCATTTAGAATGTCTTAATTCAACTAATTATACTAGATATATGTAGTTAAGGAATGTTGTCATTAGAATCTAAGTGAACAATGTCAATGTCATATATATATAACCAAACAAATTGGTTATATTCAATGCTGCATCTGAAGGTCAAAGGAAAATGTGTGGCATTTTAATAGGTGATTTGTTAGCCACTCTCTGAGATCAACCAAGAATAAAGATTAGTGTAGAAGTAGAAATTTTTTTGATGTGATTATTAGTTAAAAATCTAAGTCACTATAACCACACATATAAAATTCACTTTCTATTACAAGAACGATGTTGGTCAAATATAACACAATTGGTTCATATAGACACATGTAAAAAAGAAGTTAAACAATTATATTCTCTTAAACTACCTATGGAAGCAAAACATACTAAGTGTACCATCTATAACACTTTATGAATTAAACATAATAATGAAAGTATGTGTGTAATGTGACAATGAATAAAGTTATGCACATATTATTTTCTTATACATATTTTTACATATATACATATAACTTTATTTCATATACCTTATTTCACTTGATAGAAAACTATGTTTTTTTTTTATTTTAGTCTTTTTAGAAGAAAAATATTTATTTTTTCTAAAGTAAATGAGGATATATCAAATTTCACGTGCATGTGGACATGTACATTCACTATATATATATATATATATATATATATATATATATATATATATATATATATATATATATATATATATATATATAGGGTAGCGATCTAGTGAGAAACATTCTATGATGAGAGCATGAGATACTTTTGAATAAATATAAAGTTGTAGCTTATTTATAATATCCAACCTTATGGATGGGAAGAACATCATTACATTTATCTTCACCCAAACAATCAGCACAATCGGATATCTTTTGCATGATCATATGTACAATATAGATATTTTACATCCAACAGTCACCCTAAAACTCAATATTGAGCGTTGAAAAGTATTTGTTTGTTGTGTGTCCAACACAAGTCCAATGATAATAAAATTTTGTGGGAAGGTAACTAATAGGGTATATTTTTAATCCATACAAGTAGATTATGAAAATTTGATCATTGTGCAAAGTTATTCAAATCCCTCTCATGCTCTCACCAAGATATGTTCCTCACTGCATCATTGTCATATATATATATATATATATATATATATATATATAAAGTCATTCGTTCACTATCCGTGCAGGTAACTAAGGTTAGTTACCCATGCATCTATTTTGTAATTGGAAGGCACACATTTATAATGAGACAACCAACATTGTAATGGGATGACCAAAATTGTAATACAAAGACTTATTTTATAATACTACGTAAACTATTGTAATAAATCTCATTTTTACTATTTTTAGAGAATAAAAATTTGACATTGTATTTACAAAATGAATCTTTGTATTACAATTTTAGTTGTCTCATTACAATTAGGTGCCTTCCTATTACAAAATAGATCTACTGGCAATAAAAAATTAGTCACCCGTACGAGAATTGAATATATATATATATATATATATATATATATATATATATATATATATATATATATATATATATATATATATATATATATATCGGGCCATAGTAGCCCGGGTGGTAAGAGCTCGGTAAGTCCCAATGAAGGACCTGGGTTCGAACCTCACCGAAGGCACTTTGCGAACGACAATCCACGCTGATTAGGCATGGGAGGGGGTTGACCGGACCACACCCTCTCATGCCTTGAGAGTTTACCATGTCGGTTTCATCCAGAATGAGTTCTCTCGGTCATCAATATATATATATATATATATATATATATATATATATATATATATATATATATATATATATAGGGTAGCGATCTAGCGAGAAACATGCTACGGTGAGAGCATGAGAGGCATTTGAATAACTTCAACATTATATCTAGTTTATAACATCCAACCTTATGGATGGGAAGAACATCATTTATGTGTCCATATGTACAATATACACATTTTACATCCAACGGTCAGCCTGAAACTCAATATTGAGCATTGAAAAGTATTCGCTTGTTGTGCATGTAATACAAGTCATATGAGGATGACATTTTTTAGGAAGGTAAATAATATGGTATATTTTTAATCCATACGATTCGATTATGAAAAATTTACCACTCTGTAAAGTTATTCAAATGTCTCTCATGATCTCCCCAAGATATGTTTCTCATTGGATCATTGTCCTATATATATAGAGAGAGAGATAGAGAGTCAGACTAGGATACACTCGACTGTATACAGAGCAGAATACACTCAATTAGTTTTTCATGATGCAATATTTTTTTCAAAAATCTTATCTGTTGATCTTCTTAAACATCTTGTGAATAGCGCATATAAAAAATTTGAGAATATTTGGAAATTTATAGGTCATGTTATAAAGACTGCAAAAATTATGCATTTCAAATTAGTTTCACGCGTTGATTTTGTTGCCCTTGGATGAGTGACTTACACTTATCCAAATGTGCTCAAAATTTGTATGTAGCCTTGTTATAGTATGACGGTGAAGATTAATGGTTTACATTTTGCAGAAAATAGTCTTGATATGCAAACACACTTGAGTGTATTCTAGACAGACTATATATATATATATATATATATATATATATATATATATATATATATCTATATGTATATCTATACTACTATAAAAAGAGTGAATCTTTCTCGTTAGTTACAATTGTGCTATTCTCTCCACTAACAAAACCTCCCAGCCAATCATATTGCAGCAATTTTAAAATTCGGCAACCTCCTTAACTCTCTCTCTTCTCACAATTTTTCTCTATTTTATCTTCTTTTATTAGTCTTTTCTCTCAAGACGTTGGTTCCTAACTGACATTTGTGGTGTTCATCTAACAACCACCCCCACTTCTTCCAAGTATGGGATAGTGTTGTGTCCAATATGAGAACGTGCTTACATACGGTGGCATGCAAATAACTTCCTGCACATTGAGCAACCGTCGATGGTCACATTTATCATATATGACATTCCGATAACAACATTGGCAACCACACACCACCTCAATCCCTTCTACACCAGTCCAGTTATATCGACTCTTGCAACAAAAGCCATTGCTCCGGTGGACTCTCCTATTTTCTGTAGCTACCTTTTCCATCGACGAATCAACAGGGATACAACAACCAATGCTTTGAGCACTCCAGTCTACCAAGTTCCTGCAGTGCCGGTGTACGAGTCTGAAGAACACCTTGATTTTATTATATCATCCACTCCATTGTTTTGGCTTTTGTGAGAGAAGGGGTTTGTTTGGTATGCTTTCCTTACTGAGTTCAAACGATTTCTTCATGAGTTGCTTTGTTGAACGGCAGGTGCTTAACAAAGACAAACAAAGAGAGGTCACGACGTGCGTGATGACCAATATAAGATGCAAGTGGATGGAAATTCGAAGGGATGGGGTATATATATGTCTTTTATATTGCGACCGACGAGGAATATTGAGGAATGAGCCATGGCTACAATATTGGGGAATACTTCCTTTTAACTGTTGAATGGATAACATATTCGTTCTCTATTTGTAGTATCTCTCACTACGTGTTCCAGTTATAGTTTGAAGGGGAAACACTTAAATCTCCTTTTATTTTTGTTTGTTTATCAAGCTTAATTTTTTTAGATTCAAGCTCTAGCTAATGTTTGATTGTAATTTATTACAACCCATTAAACAAATGACGGCTAAAATCAAACGATGGTCTTCTCCTTGTCTTTAGCAATGGAGAATTGACAGTACAACATTCATAAACGTAGTTGGCACTGATGTCCCTGAATCTGTGGTGTGTCTATGTGGGAGATTTAAAATAAATATGGAACTACTCACTGCGGAATAAAAAGATAGGATATTCATACATTCTGGCCATTTCCGACGCTCTCTCAACCAGTTCATCAACACTTTTTTAATATATAACAATGAAGGATGAATAGAAAATATTGTGCAGGCAATGACGCTCGAACATCAACATCTGCTCCAAGCCTACTTCTACTACTAGGCTGCTTCCATAGGTGGAGGAGCACCATGACTCAATTCTGTGTTATTGTGCTACCTTCCTAATAGTTGGGTACTAATTTGCTTCTATTAATGTTAAAGAGGTCTCCTCTAAAGACACAATCATTCACCAATTCCACCACTTACTGGAAAAACCATCTTGTATCCAGCTTATGAAAATTTCTTCTCCCATCTCCTTCACCGATCCTTCATCTGTGTCAATGTTTAAATAGGCAGAAGGCATCATCCTAAAGCATGGGAAGATTGCTTTTACTTGAAAAAAAATTTGTCGATCTCTTTATAAGAACAATGCATCACTGACGTCCTGGCCAAACTTGCATCTATAGACAGACAATGTGTTAATCCAGTGTTTGCTGGATGCAGTTGCATCTGTTGTGGCTACAGCGCCGTTGATAAAATCCTCAAGGCTATTTGTGGTAAGTGATATTAATTTATTTATCATATTCCTTACAGTTATGTCCTCGACACCAACTCTACATCAGGGTTTTCTCATCGCCAAGCCATCCATTTGATCATCAAATGTCACCGTCATCCATTACTCCATGTTCGGCAAGAGGCTTGTAAAGGTTAATTTTAAAATAAGAGTTTCCCTGGGAAGTGAAGGTGCAGTTGGGTTTTCTTTACCAAGCACTAAATTTAATCGTGAAGAGCACAATACGATGCTTATTTATTGTCTTATCTTCATTTTTTAGTAGATTTAGATAATTCTACATTTGGCACTTTCGTGGATCCTTTTGAAAGCACACAACATCACTGAAGTAGCAGACAATCTTGCATCCATAGATAAATAATGTGTTGTTTGGAGCATTTATTGATTCGAGTAGCATTTGTTATGCACGACTATAGCGCCACTCATAAAATCTCAAAAGCTATTCACGGTGAGTGCTAATAATATAATTTTTTTTACCCTTACATTTATGTTCTTGATCGACACCATCTCTACACCAAGTGTTCTCATGGCCAAATCAGTCATGATCATCAAATGTCATCATCGTCCATTACTCCATGTTTGACATTGCACACCTGGAGGGTTATAGAGGAAGAAGATTAATTATTGTAATTTTAAAAGAAGCTTGTCTGGGTAGCAAAGGTGCAATCATTATCAAGCAGTAAATTTAGTGATGTCATGGCGTGAATACCACAATACATAGATGCATATATTTTCCATTTTTTTCTTTCATTATAATTGTAAATTGCCAAGTTGTTTCACCAGTGTTATATTTTTGTTTTTAATGCATCATTGAATCTCGGACGCGAATCTGATGCTTATTTATTATTATATCTTCATTTTTAGTACATACAAATAATTGTATATGAAGTGATTCCAGCCATTTCTCGCTTTATGTCTATTTCCTATTTGACATTATTATGTATTTCTTGCTTAGATAATCACTTCCTACCTTACCAAACTCATGCCTCTTTGTTTGTATGAATCTAGAGTTTGAAAATTTTTCATTAGCCTCTTATTTTTGACATGGTTAATTCTTCTACTCGGCCCACAAAAAACCATCAACAATTACCAAAAAATTATTTCAGATTGAGATCTAGATAGTGGTGTCTACAATAGGACTGTTCTATTAGTAACATTATTAGAAAATGTTAAAGTATCTCTCCAATGGGAAGAATACTAAATTTTCCTATCTTAGATGGAACATGATCATCTCATTTCCTGGTCAGTAGCATCCTTGTACTAGATGACACGTCAATTTCTACCTTTTTTTGTCTAGACATATGACGGTCGTGTCCATGATACAATAACCTAAGACACACAATTTCTACCTTTTGTACATGAATGGAATAGAGTAGACCATGCGTTATACATTTTTCACATTTTATTAGATCTCCTCTTTTATATAATTGTAAACATTTTAAATGCAAAACTACTATTATAAATACCATATATAATTTTTCATATTATATATTCATTACACATGTCAAACTTTTTCAAGATATGTATAAGACATTTTAGTTTTAGTTTTCAAGACTGCTTTGTAACTCTAAGAAACTAGATTTCTTATTTTATTTAAATCAACTTTTAACTAAAATGTTATTTTTCTCTCGAAAAATAAGCAAAACTTCTATAATATTATTTTGTTTCCATTCGTCATTCATTTTTTTCATAAATTTTCTATACCTTGGATTTTATTTTCCTTTATGTAATATCATCTAGAGAAATTAATATGCTAAATGAAAAATTGTCTATATATGAACAAAATACTCTAAACCAAGATTTATACATATTTTATATTTTATTAGTCTCCCTTTTTAATTCTCCTTATAATGTAAAAATATTAGAAGGAAACCTACAAATATAAATCAACTTTAATTTCTTATTACATATCAGTTACATATCATATAATTTACTATATATATATGTATATATATGTATGTATATATATTATTCATGTCTGCTTTGTAAATTTGAGAAGTGTATTTCTTAGCTATATTCATTTCAACTTACTAGATGCATAATGTTATTTTTCTCCCAAATATAGAATAAACTAAAATACCTTATGAAAATAAATAACAATATCATGGTGATCACTATAATATACTCTCTTATTCTAATGAGTTATGTAATTTAGTTTTTACCTTTACAATGTTGTTAAATATGTTTTGATCAATTGTAACCTAATTCAAGTTAACCATACAATTTTTCACATGTATTGTATTTTTAGTAAAACACTTTAATAATATCTTCATATATTAAACAACTTAGCTCACTTTAAAAGGAATAATGTTTTTTTCAAATTTTAAGCTACAAATATTTGAAATCACATAGTTATAGGCTATTAAATATACCATTAGGAAAACACATTTACACTACATGGAAGCTTAGGAAGTTGCATTAGGTTATCCACATGATTTTGGAATCCATTTTTTTAAGATTAAGGACTAAATCTTAGAGCATGAACATGTGGATTCCAAGAAAACTAATAAAATTCAAACAAATAAGAACTGAGACAATGACGTCTCAATATTTTATTGAGACAATATTACTCATGCTAAATGTAAAAGGTTGTCAAATCACAAACAACTTCATTTTAATAATTATATATTAATTCATCATTATATTATCTTTTGTACAATCTTTACATTCCACATCAACAACGCCCTATCTTCATACAAATGAAGTATTAACGCCACATTCTCTTTTTTTGGCGTTAGTTTGCTCCACTTTTTTTCTATATTTGGCTCATAAAGCAATTATATAATAATTTAAATGTCATATTAAACAAATGCAAACGGTATATGTTTCTAAAATTTCAAACTATTTGATACAAATTGAATACGTATAATATTACACGTGCATGAGCACGTGTGTGTTTACTAGTATATATATATATATATATATATATATATATATATGTGTGTGTGTGTGTGTGTGTGTGTGTGTGTGTGTGTGTGTGTGTGTGTTTGTGTGTTTGTGTGTATTTGTTTTTCATATGAACATACTACCTTTGCCACTTGATTATCCACAACGACATAAACCCAGTTTTTGTTGCTTCTACCTACTACACTTGTGCCACAACAACCTCTTTATATACTTGTTTCTTATCTTACTTTCTCTCCTTAGCATCCCACATCTTAACCAAGTCATATATCTCCTTAATTAGTTACCTTACAACTTTCACCTATATTCTAATGATTCTCCTTTCATTAATCCTTCTACGGATCACCATATGCATGTTTTGACTGCTATTGGTATGTTTTGACACCAAGCATAAAGTGGGAGACTGTTGACTACTTCAAGATTTTTGTGTACAAGTAAAGACATACACATATGTATCTTTGATTAATTTGTAAAGCACATCCCTAACACTATTCATTTTTTTAGGAACATGTTATGATTTAACAATTGTTTCTATTGTTTAACTATGATGTTGAATTTCGTTTATCAAATATCATGTGGATATATAAAGTATGTCATGTTTTATTTGTTCTCTTTCTATGTTCAATGTTGAACAGAAACATGATTTATGTAGATTCTATCATAGTTCCATTATGTATCATATAATATGTTGACTTACCAAGTTTTCAATAGATACTATATTCTTGTTGAGTGCCTCCCAACAAACAGTTAATTTTTCGTAAAAAGAATTCAACATGATTTGAGTACATGAACAATACATATAACATACAAATAAAACATACCTGAAAGACACTCCATATAAAAACCTCGACATCACAAAAATAGTACCACATTTAGATATTGTTAATTTCCACCCATATGATCATATTCACAATCTGTGAGAAATATTTGTCATCAGTCTAAGCTTCCTGAATCAATAACAACTACATTTTGTTGAGGCATCATGGTGTGGAAAGTTCTTCTACTTCCACCTTCTTCTTCGACTAATGTTACTAAAATCATACATGCACATCCATGTAGAAAGAAACAGGGTGGAAGTTATCCACTAGATATGTGGATGATGAAAACAATGATAGAGATCATTCTTTAGCTAAAGAGAGTTCTGGTTGAAGCCATGGTAGAGTTCTAATTGTTGGCATGTCGTTTTGCATATAGGGTGGAGGTACCAAATTATTGGTATTCTATAACTAACTTTGAAGCAATAAAAGTCTTAAAGTGATTAAAAATTAGACATGTAAATGGATCATATACGGAGTGTATAATGCTCCATTTGATATCTGAATTCATTTTTTTATCTAATATCTGACAAATATCATATGATGACGTCTAAAATTGATTTGAATGAGAAATATCCAAATTTAGATAAATATACAATCCAAACCAAAAAATATATTTAATGGTATATATATTATTGATATTGATATTATATCAATTATGTATGATAAACTATCTATATTTTATATCTCTATTTATTGATATAAAGATAAATATATTAATAATGTTTACAAACAATGACCTCTGTAAACAATCCAGAGTACAGGATAAAAACACAGACTAACAACACCAAAAGTGTGTAGTCTATGTAAGAATTGTAACCAAATGTTTAAAAACTAGAAAGGATGAAAAAAAATGTATTGGGGGAGGAACCCCTTAAACAATAAGCCTCAGATACATATCAAAACGTGTAAAAATATAGAGGTATCCTGAGATGATAAGTCTAGAAACCAGAGTCATCGACGAAGATCTCCTCTAGGGTGTAATGTCCATCAACATTGTACCCACCAAAGACTACCATTTGAGTGTCTTCATCTATCATCACATGTGTTGATACTGATGTTAATATTGCAATGCAAATGATAGATAAAGTGTGTTCAATATCATTCACTATCTACGTGAAGGACGAGAAGTATTGTTGTGTTTCTTGTTATTTATCTCTATCCAAATGTTCCAAAGTATATCAATAATCAGAGTGTGAGGTTCATGGTTGGTGTGGGTGGGTTTGAAACTACTAATATGAGTAAGTGTAGAAAGTCTCTAAGGGAGTTTGGTTGAAAATAATAGTGGAGAATATAAGTCGTGAAAGGACAATGAGTGAAAAGATGATCTGTAGTTTCATCTTCTGCATGACAGAGGTACCATTTGGTTGGTCCTGCGAAGCCTCTCTTAGTAAGGTTGATCTATAAGGATTTTGTTCTTAGTAATGATCCAAGAGAATATTTTAAAATTTTGGGGCCATTTCATCTTCCAAAAAGGCCTTTAAAATAGATATATGTCCTCTATAAGTGAGATAATGATAGCCTTTATTTGGAGAGTAGGTGTTGCCCCATTTCCATGATATGCAGTTGGTGTTGTTTTCTAGGATGTGGATGATATCCAGAATAGTATTGAAGTTAAGGTTCTATGAGAGAATTTTTTTGAAGATGTCTTGTTTGTTGTTGATAACTACGTGAAGAGCTTTGGTTGTGTTCATATGGTTTAGATTTTGTGATATGCTAAGGTTATTTCTAATGTTCTGAATCATGTTCTTATGGTACCATGGGTCTGACCAAAAATTGATGTTAGTGTAGGCATGAGGAGGTGTGTTAATCATCTGTACGATGATATCGAAATTTTTATTGATGAATTTCCAAAGTGGCAAAGATATACTATTTTTTGTTTTGTTTAATGGATTTGATTTTTGTAGTATTTATGTAAAATGAAGGGTTTCCATATTTTTGATGTATTGGTGGTGAGAGATTATATGATTTTGGTGATGAGACGAATCCCATGTGTGTTGATGTTAATGATTCCCTAGTCTCCATAATTTATGGGAGAAGAAAAAGGTGTCCAGTTGACCAAGTGTGTTATGGTTTTATCAGAGTATGTGTAATGATGGTTCCAAAGAGTTTTTTTTCCTGATAGAGTCAATCAGATGTCAGATTTTAACTAGTAAAGGTATGCGACTGGGGCAGTGAGTGGTAATGTGAGTGATGGAGCTATTGAGGAGAGTGGTTCAACCATCCAGACTAAGGAAGTTGTTTGTCCAGGATAAAAGTTTGGGATGGATTTTTTCTATGATGGGGACCTATGATTGATGTTGTGTGGGATGTGGAGAGATGAGAATTCCTAGGTACATGACTGAAAAGGTCTCATTCTTGCATTTGCATAAGGGTTTGATATTTGTGGATGGTCTCTGGTGATGTTTTAACACCAATGTTGGATGATTTTCCAAGATTTATCCTGGGTCCCGAGATGTATGAGAAAAGTCTAATGATGCAAATGGTGTTAAGAATGGTGTTATCCTTAGGATTTACTAAAATCATGGTGTCATCTGCATATTGAATGACTTTTTCAAAGCATTCAGGTGGTGATTCCATGAAACCATGTGAGGTGACAATCTTAATCATATTAATGAGAAGAGATGTGACCATGATGAAGAGTTAAGGAGATAAGGGGTCTCCTTATCTCAGACCATTAGTATTGTCAAAGTGTCCAAAAGATGATCTATAAATGATGGTGGAGAAGGTGTTGGTAGATATACAAACATGAATCCAATTTATCCATTTTGTAGGGAAACCATATCCCTTCATAGTGTTAAGAAGGAATGTGACGTCCCCGGATTTTCTAAAACTTAATCTGATGTGTGATGTCCAAATTGAAACCCTCACCTCAGTGAGAATCCCAATTTAAACATCCCACACTAGGCTAAGAAGAAGAAAATCGAAGGAAGTCAGAAGGAAACACAGTAGCACATGTACATGAACAATAATTAAACCATACAACACATGTTCACTATTCAACATATAATTACAACATGAATTGTTACAACATTTGATGTTACATATTGAACATCAAACTTATACATATACATGTACTACCACTAAACTACATGATCTTAAGACAACAAGTCCACCTGTACATCAGCTCGCCACACAACTCTCACTATTCTGGATCTTCAAGAGCATAACCAAAACCTAAACAAAAGATTACATGCGGTACACATCAGCAGAATATTCAAGAATATTGTACTGAGTACGCCTACGTGTCTTTTATATACCTCTCATCATATCTTGGCAATAAGATAAAACTAATACTTGGAAGCATTCAACAAAATATAAGAAAAGGCGTATAGTTGCACAAAGATATTTGTTACTAGAAGAGAACACATATTTTAGGCACATTTCCATTATATGTAAACTTGATCAACCACATGCACTATTCCACCAAAGAGATGTAGTGCTCACATGTACTATTCTGCCAAAGAGATTTAGTACTTGATAAATGCACTATTTTGCCAAAGAGATTTAGTGCTCACATGTACTATTCTACCAAAGAGATTTAGTACTTTCATCAATGCACTATTCTACCAAAGAGATTTAGTGCTATCATATAATGGACCAGATATCTTATGTTTCATGTGTTCATAGCAATAAGTATGGAAAATCATGCAACATATCATACAAGAATAATCATTTCAATCAATATCATATGCCAAGTTTGTACTACCATATAACACAAGCATATTATATAATAATCCAAGTAAGAGGTAATGGCATACCTTCCAAAGAGGCATCCTAATCACATATTCCTCATGTCATCTATATCTTTGGTCAACCCTGATTAAGACAAGATTACATACGATCATCAGGTTCTCCTCATCTTAACCCTAATCGTGTTCATATTAGGGTTTGCTTATCTCATTAGGATATTCTCATCATTACTTGCATTCATGTCTTAGAATTATCATACTGATTTCATTTTCCAGATTATGGTTCATTATCTGAACATTAGGTTCAATATCCTTTTTGTGCACATTAATTAACCCTAGTTACATGTATTACTCGAATTAGGGTTTCATTACATTAGGAGAAAACATCATCGTATAACATAGATTATGTGTATGATATTGATCTCATATTTAATTCTGAGGTTCCAGATACTGATATGAGCTTACTTTGTAAATTTCATCATTTATTGAGCATGTATGCATTGATTGCACCATCTTTAGTGTTATTAGCCCTAACTAGACATATTGATCAAATTATATGCTTTCATGCATCAACATGGTCATATCTGACGTCATATGCATTATAAACATGATTATAGACTTACTGACATTTTTCCATGATTTTATGTCATCATTTGCTATTTATTATCCATTAAATAAGTGTTACACATCTTACATGATATCACTGATATTAAAGCATAAAAAGGCTGATATTATGATTCTACTGTGTTCTATTCATTTTTATGAACATTTTGGTACCTTGTTTGTATTTTTCTGATGAACAGGCTGTTTATTGTGATTTATTGAAGATCTGCATATTCATGAAATTATTTACCTTTGTGAACCAATCACATGAGGCCACGTGGCTTTTGAGGGGCACAACTCCTCCTTCTCCTAGCATGCGTTGATCCATTGGTTTGTTTTGGGATTAGGTCGGCTTATTTCTGATCTAAGTGAACCGGGACTGGACCGGTCTCTCCATCTTTCATTCGCGATCTCAACGCCAGGCGTCGTTCGGTCTCCGTCCCGTGTCTGAGAGATGTCGTTGCCGCCAAGGAATCTAGCCTCCGGCGTGCTTCTCCAGTATGTCCAGGCCACATCCGATAATGTCCCCGTGGACCTCCTCGCCGCATGCTCAAGGATCTAGCCAGGAGTGGCTGCTACTGCACACCTTTGATCCACGTCGCCGTCCTGATTGGCGTCGTCTCCTGGACAACGACCACCGCCGTTGGGGCCTCTTCCTGATCATGAGTGTCGTCATAGAATCCAAGGAGTATCTAGTCATCCGCGGTCTCTACTTCCTCGCACGAAGTTGCTAGCCGTGCTATGGTCAGGGCGTCGCCGCACAGGAAGGATCTCCGACGGCATATCAGCCGCGAGTTCCTCTTCTATTTGCTAGGGCGCCGCTGTACAACAAGGCAAGATATGAAAGGTCGACCTCTGGTTCCTCACTCGCGTTCTCATCCCGATGGCTGAGCTATGCCTTCGAGACTCCACATCACAGGCTCGCCGCCCTGCTATGCGTGAGTGAGTCTGTGAGACTCTATCTCAGCATGTGCCTCTACTGCATCTCCGTCCTCCGATGCGCACAGGGGAGCGAGTCCCTGCTCCTCGCCGTCATCCTCACGCTTGCGGGATGCCCAACGCGAGATCTTCTCTCCGCAACAAGCATCACGTCGCCGCAGATCTCTTCTCCGACTGGACGCCGCCCGGATTAGCTTCGAGCCACCCTCTCTAAACTAGTTATCTGGGAGCCAGCCGGTCTAGTTTGTTGCTGCCCAAGTCTATTGCAACATAGAATAGGAAAGGATTTTCCTCCAAGAACCCTACTGCCACTGGCAACGGAGACACTGTTGTGTTGGGGGCCTTGTTCTCCTTTTCGTGTCGTGAACGTGCCCCTAAAGCGAGTTCTACGTTATGGTATCCGCCAAGTCAAAGAGAACCGTCCACTTCTCTCACTTCCTTAGGCCACGATCAGGCATGGGGATCATTTGCAAGAGGGCACATGTTCACCTCACTACTGTCAAGAAGACATCCGCAGCCGTCCGATTACATCCAAGGGATACTATTCACCACTACACCAGTCTATCCGTGGCACTTAACTTGCTGACGTCTGAGTCACATGAAGCAACCGGATCAACACTACAAAAGGGCCTCACGTGCCACTCGAACCAATTAGTTGCATGATATATCAAAATCTTAGCCTTGATTAATGCATCCAAGACTATACCCCTCAACTACATATCTAACTTTTAATTTCCTCAACCTATAATTATATATATCGTTCATCAACAACCTCATATGAACATGAAGCTTCAAACCTAGATTCATAATATTCTAATGTACATTCTTGCCAAATTTGAGGTGAGAACTCCAATGATTGGCCATTCAAATCCTCAAATCCATAGTTCACGTATCCAACAGAGTAATCAAAATTCTAAAAGTTTACTTCATCACATCCCACACACCTTAAAAGAAAATATGTCCTCGAGATTAAGCCAGAAATCCAGTCTTTCATATCATATACATCTTAAAAGAACTTTCATCCTCGAAAGTACACCATAATCATACTTCTGAAAACCTCAGCTTGCTCTCATCCACATGTAGGCACCATTCTATGTGTAACATATCCACAAAGGTACCTAGAACCATCTATCCAAAGCACTATTAGGAGGTTTCAAAAGCATCTCGGGTGAAACCTCACTCCATATAAGGCTCAACAAGGGTTTAGAAGGTTAGGTTATGTCATCATATAACTCATATGTTAGATTTGCTTCCTTATCTTTAGCCATGCATTAGGGTTCCCACATCATATTATCATGTTCTAAATGAGTTAACTAAGATTAACTCATTCATCAAGGTATCATCAACATTTTATTGAGGTAATTGTTAAAACATGCTCAACATTAACATATGTCTTTTAGGAGGGTATTAACTATAGTTAACCCACTTTATCCATCTATATCATATCAAGGTGTCATAAACGTTATGTTGTGCTCACTATCAAGTAATATTTTTCATCATTATTAAGCATTAAGGTTAACACCTCATGTAACATGTCTCATTCATATGATCTTATTTCTTATTCATACTAAATTGAAACATTTATTAATGACGTCATCGTAATATTAACCAACAATATCACATTATCAACATTATTCATGTGCATGTTAACCA
Source organism: Alisma plantago-aquatica (assembly GCA_963693085.1). Classification (NCBI taxonomy): domain Eukaryota; kingdom Viridiplantae; phylum Streptophyta; class Magnoliopsida; order Alismatales; family Alismataceae; genus Alisma; species Alisma plantago-aquatica. Next base: position 75,041,334 of record OY856412.1, on the reverse strand, counting down.
TATATGCGTTAACATCTATTAAACCATCTCTAGGTTTCCATCATATCATGTCTATATATCACCTCTCGAGATTAGATCACATCCTTACATATATTTTACCATGGTTATTCTAAACAACTTACGTGAGTGGCTAATCAAAATAGATATCAAAACTTTATCTATGCCAAAAGAGGTTCCTTTAACCCATACCATAGGGGCAGTGCCATGCTCGGTCTCTCTGAGCTGACTCAACTCTATGAGTATCTCATATGTATATACTTTATCCTCCATCCTTGGTTTAGGGTTTCCAGGTCTACCTCATTGACACTAACCATAGCTTTACAAGCTCTAGCCACACAAGCACAAAGCAAAACATGCTATGACATTCTCTTCATGGGTCTTCTACCCCTGAAACATGCTGTATCTCAAAACTCTCTTATACATGCAACCACTAGATTCCTATGCGGGAAACCACCAACCCGAGCATGAGGCTTCAAAAAAACTAACATAGCTACCTCCTCCAGGGTCTTGGGCTCTCTCCCTCACCCAGATGGCAGGTTCTCATATTCATGTTCATATGCACATATAACGAGCCTCTCTCTATCTCTGGGGTTTGGTCCTCCCAAGGACATCTAGGGTTCAACAAAACTATAGGAATCATGCATAAAGCAACTCATCTCAATCACTTAGGAGTAGTCTAGTTTAGGACATATCACATATCTCATAATTCTCATATCTTGGATTTTAGGTTCTCTAACCTTCTCCCAATGAGTCTCACTCCCTCTCGAGTTAACCCTGAAACTGGTCCCAACACTAGAGGTCCTCCTTTGTAAAAGAGCTTGAGGCTCATGCTAACTCACAACCTAGTCTTAACTTAACTTATCTCATCTCATAAAAGAACTCATACTTGCATCATCAAAACTTATCTCAAATTCTCAAAACTGAACTTACGTCCTCAAAGACAAACATAGATCATCATAGACCATCTTATATCATCTATATAAGATGTACATCATATTATCAAAACTTATATCATCTATTCCATCTATCATACATTCTAACAAGGCTCTAGACATCTAATCTAGAACTATTCTCTCTTCTAGACTGATGTCATCACTTTCACTTAGGTTGCATGACCACCTCCTACTCGTACATGTGTGGGGACACATTTTTGTAATACTTACATATATAATAAAATATTATATATTTTTTCTCCGATAAAACAAGCGTCAGAGAAAACTATTGAGGTTCGATCTGTTTGGAATCAAAAACCAAATCCAGAAAACGAGTGTCCCACACATAGTAGAGAGTCCAGTGTCATGAAAACTAGTAAAAAGGGTGAGAACATGGTGTAGACTAGTGTAGATACTCTAGACAACGAGCGCCATATGTCTAGGGTTTCTCTTCCCTTGATGCACGTCATTTCTAAATAGTGCAACGTCCCATACTGCTGCACTACAAGGAAAGAACGACATCTAAGGACTTGCTACTCAACAAGCACCAGTCTAGACCTAGTTCTCAGACATCTAGGTTCTAACCTAGAGGCTAGGTCAGATATAGTCTCTAAAAGATGACTAATCTAACCCTAAAAGACTATTAAGTTCAAGGTTCTTTTGTTTTGAGTTGCATAATGAGAAAATGTCAGGCTTTACTATTGTTCATGCTCTGATACCACCTGTGACATCCCCAAATTTTCTAAAACTTAATATGATGTGTGACGTCCAAATTGAAACCCTCACCTCAGCGAGAATCCCAATTTAAACATCCCACACTAGGCTAAGAAGAAGAAAATCGAAGGAAGTCAGAAGGAAACACAGTAGCACATGTACATGAACAATAATAAAACCATACAACACATGTTCACTATTCAACATATAATTACAACATGAATTGTTTCAACATTTGATGTTACATATTGAACAAAAAACTTATACATATAGATGTACTACCACTAAACTACAGGATCTTAAGACAACAGGTCCACCTGTACATCAACTCGCCACACAACTCTCACTATTCTGGATCTTCAAGAGCATAACCAAAACCTAAACAAAAGATTACATGCGGTACACGTCAGCACAATATTCAAGAATATTGTATTGAGTACGCCTACGTGTCTTTTATATACCTCTCATCATATCTTGGCAATAAGATAAAACTAATACTTGGCAACATTAAACAAAATATAAGAAAAGGCATATAGTTGCACAAAGATATTTGTTACCAGAAGAGAACACATATTTTAGGCACATTTCCATTATATGTAAACTTGATCAGCCACATGCACTATTCTACCAAAGAGATGTAGTGCTCACATGTACTATTCTGCCAAAGAGATTTAGTACTTCATAAATGCACTATTCTGCCAAAGAGATTTAGTGCTAACATGTACTATTCTACCAAAGAGATTTAGTACTTTCATCAATGCACTATTCTACCATAGAGATTTAGTGCTATCATATAATGGACCAGATATCTTATGTTTCATGTGTTCATAGCAATAAGTATGGAGCATCATGCAACATATCATACAAGAATAATCATTTCAATCAATATCAAGTTTGTACTACCATATAACGCAATCATATTATATAATAAGCCAAGTAAGAGGTAATGACGTACCTTCCAAAGAGACATCCTAATCACATATTCCTCATGTCATCTATATCTTTGGTCAACCCTAATTAAGACAAGATTACATACGATCATCAGATTCTCCTCATCTTAACCCTAATCGTGTTCATATTAGGGTTTTCTTATCTCATTAGGATATTCTCATCATTACTTGCATTCATGTCTTAGAATTATCATACTGATGTCATTTTCCAGATTATGGTTCATTATCTGAACATTAGGTTCAATATCCTTTTTGTGCACATTAATTAACCCTAGTTACATGTATTACTCAAATTAGGGTTTCATCACATTAAGAGAAAACATCATCGTATAACATAGATTATGTGTATCATATTGATCTCATATTTATTTCTGAGGTTCCAGATACTGATATGAGCTTACTTTGTAAATTTCATCATTTATTGAGCATGTATGCATTAATTGCACCATCTTTAGTGTTATTAGCCCTAACTAGACATATTGATCAAATTATATGCTTTCGTGCATCAACATGGCCATATCTGATGTCATATGCATTATAAACATGATTATAGACTTACTGACATTTTTCCATGATTTTATGTCATCATTTGCTATTTATTATCCATTAAACAAGTGTTACACATCTTACATGATATCACTGATATTAAAGCATAAAAAGGCTGATATTATGATTCTACTGTGTTCTATTCATTTTTCTGAACATTTTTGTACCTTGTTTGTATTTTTTTGATGAACATGCTGTTTATTGTGATTTATTGAAGATCTGCATATTCATGAAATTATTTACCTTTGTGAACCAATCACATGAGGCCATGTGGCTTGTGAGAGGCGCAACTCCTCCTTCTCCTAGCATGCGTTGATCCAGTGGTTTGTTTTGGGATTAGGTCGGCTTATTTCTGATCTGAGTGAACTAGGACTGGATCGGTCTCTCCATCTTTCATTCGTGATCTCAACGCCATGCGTCGCTGGGTCTCCGTCCTGTGACCGAGAGATGTCGTTTCCGCCAAGGAATCCAGCCTTCGACATGCTTCTCTAGTATGTCCAGGCCACATCCGATACTGTCGCCGTGGACCTCCTCGCCGCATGCTCAAGGATCTAGCCAGAAGTGGCTGCTACTGCACACCTTTGATCCACGCCGCCATCCCGATTGGTGTCGTCTCCTGGACAACGACCACCGCCGTTGGGGCCTCTTCCTGATCGTGAGTGTCGTCGTAGAATCCAGGGAGTATCTGGTCATCTGCGGTCTCTACTTCCTCGAACGAAGTTGCTAGTCGTGCTATGGTCAGGGCGCCGCCGCATAGGAAGGATCTCCGGCGGCATATCAGCCGCGAGTTCCTCTTCTATTTGCTAGGGCACCGCTGCACAATAAGGCAAGAAATGAAAGGTCGACCTGTGGTTCCTCACTTGCGTTCTCATCCCGATGGCTAAGCTGTGCCTTCGAGACTCCACATCACAGGCTCGCCGCCATGTGTTGCCGCCCTGCTGTGCATGAGTGAGTCTGTGAGACTCTATCTCAGCATGTGCCTCTACCGCGTCTCTGTCCTCCGGTGCACATAGGGTAGCGAGTCCCTGCTCCTTGTCATCATCCTCACGCCTGCGGGACGCCCAACGCGAGATCTGCTCTCCACAACAAGCGTCACATTGCCGCAGATCTCTTCTCCGATTGGACGCCGCCCAGATTAGCTTGGAGCCACCCTCTCTAAACTGGTTGCCTGGGCGCCAGCCGGTCTAGTTTGCTGCTGCCCAAGTCTATTGCAACATAGAATAGGAAATGATTTTCCTCAAAGAACCCTACTGCCGCTGGCAACAGAGACACTGTTGTGTTAGGGGCCTTGTTCTCCTTTTCGTGTCGTGAACGTGCCCCTAAAGCGAGTTCTACGTTATGGTATCCGCCAAGTCAAAGAGAATCGTCCACTTCTCTCACTTCCTTAGGCCACGATCAGACGTGGGGATCATTTGCAAGAGGGTGCATGTTCACCTCACTGTTGTCAAGAAGACATCCGCAACCATCCAATTACATCCAAGGGATACTATTCACCACTACATCAGTCTATCCGTGGCACTTAACTTGCTGACGTCTGAGTCACATGAAGAAACTGGATCAACACTACAGAAGGGCCTCACATGCCACTCGAACCAATTAGTTGCATGATATATCAAAATCTTAGCCTTGATTAATGCATCCAAGACTATACCCCTCAACTACATATCTAACTTTTAATTTCCTCAACCTATAATTATATATATCATTCATCAACAACCTCATATGAACATGAAGCTTCAAACCTAGATTCATAATATTCTAATGTACATTCTTGCCAAATTTGATATGCGAACTCCAATGATTGGCCATTCAAATCCTCAAATCCATAGTTCACATATCCAACAGAGTAATCAAAATTCTAAAAGTTCACTTCATCACATCCCACACACCTTAAAAGAAAATCCGTCCTCGGGATTAAGCCAGAAATCCAGTCTTTCACAAGGAATTTCCAATTCACTAGATCAAAGGCTTTCCCAAAACCAAGTTTGATGGCAAATACATGTGCTTTGTTTTTATAGAAAAGGTGTAGGGTTTCATTGACCATAATGCAAGCATCGTGGATGTTTCTATGCTCCAAGAAAGCATTTTGGTTGTGGTTGATGTTGTGTTCCAACTATGGTTTGATGTAGTTGCTCAGAATTTTGGCCAGGATTTTGTAGGAAGTGTTGATAAGGTTGATAGGTTGAAATTGTTTTATCGAGTCAGATTGTTCCATTCTTTTGATCAAAGATATGTTGGTGTGGTTAAGGACCTTGATGCATATGTGGATATCTTCATTCTTTTGTATGGAAAGGAGGAGGTGCATGAAGTCCCCTTTGATGTGTACCCACATGGAGAAGTAAAATTCAATGTTGAGTCCATCTGGGTGATTTGTTTTTTTTTCTGATGATGATATTAAGTCTTTGAGTTCCTCAGTGATGAAATATCTAGTAGTAATCTGTGGTGAGGTTATGGTTTTGTTACAACTGTGATCCCAGTTTATTGAGTTTATAATAATAGGCTCATGACCCGTGTTGAAAATATGTTGGAATTGGTTAGAAATGTGATTGGTGATTATGGTTTTATTTGATGTATTTGTGCCATTAACATTCAGTATGGATATAATGTTTACAAGGGAGTTGTTATTGGAGCATTTGTAAAAATATTTTGTTCTTTTATCACCCACTATTTCCAATTTGATCTTATATCTTTGCTTCCGAATGGTATCAATGCAGTTATGGATGTCATCCATTTCTGCTTTGATGGCAAGGATGATGGTTGGGTCAGCATTGGGATCACTATCCACAAAGATATGTTGTTTTTCAGGATCAACTAGTTTGTGCATGATGTTTTTGTATTTTTGTTTTTGTCAGGTTTTGGGGGCTTATTTGATCCTTTTGGTGTTGTTGAGTCTATGATATCCTGGCTCTGTAGAAGAATATTGGATAGTGTAACAATTAAGTGGTGTCTAAACAAGAAGGGTCCAGTAACTGAAAGGCTTCTATTCTGAAAGGTTTGTGGCCCCACTTTAAGTATTTGGTATCAATGATGATGGGGAAGTGGTCAGAGATAGCTATGTGTGTGACAGAGAAGAAGGAATGTGGGAAGAGGTCTTCCCAAGATTGTGAGCATATGAAGTAATCGATTTCAGACCAAGAGTGATTTTTGTTTCAAGTGAAGTTAGCATTGGAAGGAATAATGTTGATCAAGTTATGTCTAATAATAAGGTATCTAAACTTTTTATTTGCTAGTGTCAATGATCCTACTTGGTTATACTGGCTTCATCTATCAAAAACTCGGGTGGTGAGGTTGAAGTCATCTCCCATGAGCCAAGGTTTGTGTAAGTATAGTCTGAGGATGTGATATATCTGACTGAAGTAGTGGGATTTGTCTAAACTTGATTCACCATAAATGCCAGTGAAAATCCAACCACAAACGTCTAGTGAGTTTATGATATGCAAGGTGATACTATAATCATAATATTCAATATGAGACATGTTGAACATGGTTTTTTTGATACCTATGATAATGCCTCCTTTGAATTCGTTAGGTGGTATTTGGAACCAAGTATTAATGTGATTTCCCCCTATGGGTTTCAAAGAAAAAGGGGTAAGAGAAGTTTAGTTTCCTTTATGGTAATGATGTTAATGATGCTATGGTGGGAAGACTACATTACTGAATGAGATCTAACCATGGAGTCAATGATCTGGGTAGATTTCCACATCATCTTCACTACAAGGTTTGTCCCCAACTCTGCTAATATGGAAAAGGAGAAGAAGTTAATATAACTCTCTTATTTCTTTGTGATCTATCAGTAATCACATATTTTTCATGAAAGGTGTAGTTTCGCATGGTTCAAGACCTAGTGACTTCTGGGAAATGACAATGTCTATATATAATACAATTATAATATATATATATATATATATATCCAATTCAAAATTTTCAGAGTAGATATAGCAATATCTAATATCCAATCTGAAACTTTTGAATCTAAAATTTGATATTTGAAACGATTTTTTTTTCAAAATATCCAATATTCAACCCAAAATTTTCAGATCTAAAATTTGATATCTAAAATCTTTTTGAATTATAGATGTCAGATTTTTTTTTCAAAATTTTGGACTTGAATCTATAATGAATATGTGGATTCTGGATATCAATTTATTGGTCTATTAAGAACCATTTGTTGGATGGGGCAAAGCCATAGTTATTTTGGGATTTTAAATGGAACCACTATATATATTTGTGTTATATATTTATTCTTTACCTATTTTTATTTGATGTGTTACAATATACAGGATACAGAAGTTAGCTCCCATGATCTCTAGGGTGATCTAGGTCTTGCCCCACTGCCGACCCTACTTGGGGGGGGAGTCTTCCTACCGACGCGCAACGTTCCCTCTCCCCCTGGGCTTCTTCTTCCTCGGTTGTATCAAGGTGCCTCGATGATCAGAGCCTCCACCTGCTTTTCATCTAGGACCCATCCTTCTCAGTGGTGATACTTGGCCTTGTATCTAGAGGTTGCGGCGCTGGTGGTTTGGGCAGCATGCCATGGCGGTTCCTTGGCTCGTTGGGGTGGAGCAGAGAGTGGGCAACTTGCCCTGATTGTCAGTCCCTACGACAATCGAGACCCCCCACCCCCATGCTTCTTCTCGGGCCTCCCTACTTTTTCTTATTTTCTTTGCGGTAGGTTCTTCTACCCGCTTCTCGTCGCTCATCGGTGTTGTTTTCACTGCTTGTCGGCGTTGTTGTTCTCTCTATTTGGAAGCTATGAGTCTTGGCTCTTGCTGGCCTCGATTTTGTTATATTCGGATTCACTACTGGGTCTATGGATCTGCATGTGGCGGAAAACACTGGTCTGTATATTTTTCATTTGTTGGTTTATCATCTCCGATCTATGCTCAATTTTGATGAATCTCTTATGAAAAGCTGCTTATGTCATCCTAGTGGAAAAGAGATCAATGCAGAAGCGTTCTAGTATCATTCCAATATGAGCTTTGGTGATCGGATAGCCCTTCTCTTGGTGGTTGTTTGTACTTCCAGAATCACTTTTCCTATGTGTAGATGTCGTATGGCTTTTCAGCAATGAAGATGTTCAGATTTCTAAAAAAAATGCATGATATAGGGTAAAGAGAGGTTGGGGATTAGTTGACATATTCCAAACATTGAAAAGAAGTTATTTGACCTTCCAATCATTTCAGAATATAATCAAACAAGAAATGTACACATATATCAAGCAATATTATTTATGATGAGGAACTCCACTAGGGAAGGGCAATATGGGATCCACCTCGACAAGGTAAAGCCCAAAACTAATCGTGTTTTTAGGGAACCACGAAATGATCAATCAAATATGATTTCATATTTATGTTGAGGGAAGAAAGAGTCAAACATGGGTCCCTTCATTGGTGATTGATGATCCACAGAACTTGGGCTACCCCTCACCCTCTATATATCAAGAAATCACCAAAGGCATACAACTATTTATATTTATTCTAGTTTGAGATGTGGTAGTGCCACTTCTAAGTAGCCCCAACTACTTGGATTTATTAACTACTATGAGTATCACCTTTTACCACCTTACCAAGAACATACACATAGTAACCTTTCTTTTCAAGTCCAATAGTAATTGGATTCCCTTTTCTAGAAAGGAGCATGCAACTTAAAATAGGAGTCAACCTACCCTCACCAAAGGCCACTTGTCCTACATATTACTTCACCAAAGAATATCTTCAATCAAATTTGAGTAAAATAGAGAGTAATTTCCCCCACATGAGAACAATTAGGGTTGGAATTTCCTAACCACTTCCATTGAAGTAAGCATGGGTAAGATTAGGATACAATTTATGGGCTCTTAAGGCACTATATAAACTTTATAGAACATATATAACTTGAATACCTTTACATGATCTTAAATGGATGCTTTTTGTAACAAATGGTGCCTACTATCCATTATATGCGATCATCAAATTTTTTTGTTATTTCTAGGGGAGTAGGGAAAATTTTAATGGATTTGTTTTTATTTTTTTCTCTTCAAAATCTAGTAATTCTATTATTATATTAAGTATAATATAATAGATTAGTCCTTTGGTTTTTCCCTTGGTAAGAAACCCAAAACTATGCAAAGTGTGTAGAGAAATGTTGTTGACTCATTTTCTTGGTGAGAATCAGACGAAGACACTTACTGTGAGGAAACTCACATTTCACTAGTGGTCTTTGTCATGGGGGGAAACTGATAAATGACTATCTACACATTTTCTTAGTTTAAATGTTAATGTATTTTTTGAATTGGAAAATAAGGTCCATAAACTTCTTGTACAAATGTCTTATGATGGTCATTGATTTATGTAGGGGTGAAATCATTTGAAAATCGGTGAATCTACACATATAAGATAAATCTCTTGGTTAGATTATCTTAAAATAAAGTGAGCTTAGGAAAATATCTAAAAATCCTAATTTTGACATATCCACTTCATATTTTCCTAAGGATAACCAAGTGACCAATAAAAATTTGCATTGTTCGATATGCTAGTGTGTTCTCCTGAAAATCATTTAACAATTATAAGTTGATTTCAATACAAGGAATTGCATAAGGAGATTTAGGTATAGGAATATTCCAAATGAATCTTTTATTAATTTCAAATCACAATGATCTTATTACATGGATTCATGAAATTTCCAAGAAGGGTTTTCCAAATTAGGATCACAGAATGTGGCCATTATATCTAAAGCAACTTTAGTAGATTTAGTAGACACAATTAAATGAAATAGTTAAGTTATCATGAAAATATGGGAGTAGACAGTGTAGCCTCAGGAGGTCAAAGTTACCCCCCCCTGTTAGAGGATGACAAACCAAAACCACAATTCATCAAAAGGGATACAATTTGAATTTCATTTGTTGGAGAGTAATGTTGGTTTTCTATATATGAGTTGGTAAGTCCACCTCTATTCATGCTATATCACTTTTTTGTTAGTTTACATAATGTAACACCACTAATTAGAAAGCTAAGTGTTTAATTATGCTTTTAAAATCTAAACATTAATAAATTCATAATGAATCTAATTTCTTCTCATCCTTTTGTCATATAAAAAAAGTGGCGGGTTGGTGGGGGCGTGTGGAGAAGCAATATAAAAAAGGTTTTATCCAATCACACAAAAGAAAATATATCATTGTAAGAAAGAATTCAAGATCCCTTAAAACACACTCATAATAATCAAAATATGATAACCAATATATATATATATGTATATATATATATATATATATATATATATATATATAGAGAGAGAGAGAGAGAGGGAGTTAAGCTAGAATACAATAGATTGTACCAGAGATGCTATGCACCTCAATTGTTTTCCAACATGAAGCAATTATTTTATAAATATAAACCGTCAATCTTATTAAATATCTAGGGACCATACTATATAATAAATTTGATCTCATTTGTACACTTATAAATCACACATCTAAAAGATGAAAAAAATCACGTGTTCAAATTACTTATGTGCATCAATATTGTTATCCTTGGATGAGTGACCTACACTCTTTGAAATGGGCTCAAATTTTGTATGTGGTCTATTATTATAACAATGAAGATGAAAGGTTTAGATTTTGGAAATATATGATCTAGATAGGAAAATACCATTGGGGTATATGATGTGATCTGTACACTCAAGTGTATTCTAATCTTAGTATATATATACATATATATAGCACATGTATTTAATACCCGAGAGGGTAGCTACCCGCTCCCTATTTCAGTTACTTTTTTTGGAGTTTCTTAATTTTGACATGTAGAGGGTTACTTTACCTTGCAAAATGTTACTTTTCATGCATAGACACTTACATTTACAACAACTATAAAAAATATATAATTATATTTTTTTCTATGTATTCTGACTAGATTTACTTTTTTTAGTGATATAGTTACTTTTTTATCGTCATAGTTATTTTTTTTCGAGAGAGTTACTTTTCTAACCATATATTTACTTTTTGGGTTAACGGGTAGCAAAATCAAAGCTACCCACGCGGGTACTGAATGAACGCATATATAGAGAGAGAGAGTCAGGCTAGAATACACTCGAATGTACAGATCGCACGAATACACTCAAGTGTGTTTGCATATCAAGACTATTTTTTGCAAAATGTAAACTGTTGATCTTCACAGTCATACTATAACTAGGTTACATACAAATTTTGAGCCCATTTGGATGAGTGTAAGTCACTCATCCAAGGGCAACAAAATCGACGCGCGAAACTAATTTGAAATGCATAACTTTTGCGGTCTTCATAACATGAGCTATACATATCCAAATGTGCTCAAATTTTGCGTATGAGTTGTTCACAGGATGTTTAAGAAGATCAACAGATTATATTTTCAAAAAAAATATTGCATCATGAAAAACTACTTGAGTGTATTCCGCTCTGGATACACTCGAGTGTATTCTAGCCTGACTCTCTCTCTCTCTCTCTCTATATATATATATATATATATGCATATATATATATATATATATATATATATATATATGTATATATATGTATGTATATATACATATATATGTATGTATATATCTATATATATGTATATATATGTATGTATATATATGTATATATATACATATATATAAATATATGTATATATATGTATATATATGTATATGCATATATATGTATATATATACATATATATACTTATATATACATATATCTATACATATATATATATATATCTATACATATATATATATATATATATATATATATATATTCTTTGGGATTGTATTTAATACCCATGCAGGTAGCTATATATATGTATATATATGTATATATATATATATATATATATATATATATTTATTTATATATACACACACACACATACAATCTTAGGTCTTGTATTTAGTACCGACGCAGGTAGCTACCCGCCCCCTATTCCAGTTTTTTTTTTGGAGTTTCTTACTTTTGACATGTAGAGGGTACTTTACCTTGCAAACTATTACTTTTCATGCATAGATAGTTACAATTACAAAAACTATACCAAATATACAATTATATATATATATTCTACCCAGATTTACTTTTTAGTCATATAGTTACTTTTTTATGTTCATAGTTACTTTTTGGATTGACGGGTACCGAAATCCAAGCTACAAGTGCATGTATTGAATGAACACCCACATATATATGGATTATCTTTAATACCCACATTGGTAACCTCAAATTCACTACCCGTGTCACCCTAAAAGTAATTATTTGGTCAGAAAGTAACCCTGCAGATAAAAAAAGTAAATATGTTGACTAAAAAGTAACTATTCGACTCAAAAAGTAAAACCAGGCAGAATACACACTAAAATATTTGGAATAAATATATAATTGTATATTTGTTACATCTGTTACAAATGTAACTATTTATACATGTAAAGTAATAGTTTGGAAGGTAAAGTATTCCCGTACATGTATAAACTAAGAATATCCAGAAAAAGTAACCAAATTTGGAGCGGGTAGCTACCCGCGTGGGCAATGAATGAACAAATTGGGAGTAGCATAAAATAGTACATATCAAGCATAATGAGAGATAATGTTTGTCATACACATGATTATCATGGAATAAAATATATGCATTTACAATTATTACAATTATGAAAAAGAATAAAATAAAGGGCTATATAGAGCAAGACTAAATCTTGCCTCTATAGGGGTCTTAATACTCATCATCAATGTTTGTCTGGATGGCAGGATGGTAGGTGGTAAAAAAATATTCAACCATATAAACTTCATATTCATCTTATTCTTCTCATTATTATTGTGACAACATAGTAATAAGCCATGTGTAACAAAATACAATACCAGATATCATTGACATAAACAATATACAAACATATTGTTGTCTCCTTGATATTAATCATTAACTAAAGGAAATGTTTTCCCACTATAAGGGACTACATCAACATTCCAAGATAGAAACAAACACAATATGGGCACACAAAGCACACATTTCCATGCTCTAAGATTTGAATTAGTAATCCACACTAGAAGAGTCTAGGTGAGTAGGTCTCTCTATCCAAGAAATACCCATAATGATTCATTAATGTCACGGACCAAAGAGAAACAATCAATCAACAAAAGATGACACTATATCATTATCATTGAATTGTGCATGAAATGGGATTTATATACATGATAAAAAGTAGGAAGAAACTATTTTGTGGACTAACATCTTATAAGTAGGAATTTCACTATCAATTTCAAGATGGAAAATATTTTAGAAGATCAACAAGTAAGAAAGATTCAATATAAGAAAGATTCAATATCTCAAATATGAAAATTTATATCAATTTAGAAAGGAGATCAATTTCAAGTTATTCATTATGATAAGATTTGGAACCTTCCTATCATATCTTTTCTAAGAATAAGTACCTTGTGTTCTCAAATTCTAGGAGAGAGGGTACTAGAGCATTATTATCTATTATGGTTGACTGGGGGACAAATAATCCCTATTCAATGCATAGGGTTGTGAGGGTACTTGGCTCAGTCAAGTGAGTGAAAGATGTATAGGGCCAATGTTTGTGGGAACAAAGTCCTCAAGGGTAAAAAACTCAAGGATATAAAGTCTAGTGCAAAAATTATTATAAGCATATTTCATCATTTAGAAAATGAGGGTGGTGAACATTCAAGAGACAACAAAGTTGTCATGAATTCATAACAGATCATGATATGTGTGCAAACATAAAGGGGGAAAACATCCAACAATGAAATCAAAGATTTAGTGCATTATATTCCAAGCAAGAAATCTAGTCTTTTCCCAACTAGTATCCAGCAAGCTCTGAAGTTTCAAATCCTAGCAAAGGGAAATATTCCATGTTATTATTCAATCCTTATCTTTGAAATCACATATTAGGTTTCCTTAGGTGTAAGTTTATTCTTGTTAAATTTATTCATATTCTAGGGGATAATATTATTCTATGGTAATAGCTTAGATTACCCCTAAGACTTTTCATTCATAAATCATACATTACAAAGTAACCCTTAGTATCTTTATTATGTGATGTACTAATATATTCTATATATGTACATAAATTTTAATGATAGATATTTATATTACGAAAAAGGTGTAAATATTTACGATAACATATTTTCCTTATATTTAGGTTTGCCATAATATCATAGTTAGAAATAGTAATTTTTAATTCCCCAATTTTATCATTTAATATCCTTGTTTCTTCATTTGTTCATTAAATAGGTGATTTCTCCTATTATATGGATCATTACATACATATGGGTAAATCATATAAGGATTTCCAATATAGTAGATTACACCAATTTGATATTTCTATGGATTTCTCTCTATTTTATAACTCCTAGATTTTCTTCATCATGTTATGCATGTCCAACATTAATGAATTATATTCATGTTAATATATTCCTAGGTCAAGCTACATGTATGGAACCATAATTGTATTTTTATTTAGGTTTGCCATAATAGCATAGTTAGAAATAGTATTTTTCCCCTAAATTTATCATTTTATATCGTTATTTCTTCATTTGTTTGTTAATTAGGTGATTTCTCCTATTATATGGATCAACACATACATAGGGGTCAATGATATAAGGATTTCCAATATAGTTGATTACACCTATTTGAGATTTCTATGGATTTTCTCTCTATTTTATAACTCCTAGATTTTCTGCATCACATATGCATGTCCAACATTGATGAATTATGATCATGTTAATATATTCCTAGGTGAAGCTACATGCATGGAACCATAGTCGTACTTTTATTTAGTAATACATATTCTCCAGATCCTTGGTTTTTATTATAGGAAATTGAAATGGGAAATTATGCACTGGAATACATCTCAATGCAATGAGTTCTCTATTGTGATCTTATACACTAGCTAGATTCAAGAGTTCATGGTTTCTTGGGCCTCCGGTTATTGTCGTAGAAATTGGTGGTAGTCTCATATCCACTGGTGAGTTTTACACTTCGTTTACTGACAAGGTCCAGTATTGGCCAACGTTACTTTAGATCAGGGAGAGGAAAATGGAGTAGGGCATCAGCTAAAGCCAATTCACTACCACAACTGTTACAACCTCGATTTTGCATATGTTTTCATAATTGAAATATAATGATTTTACGAATTTGGGCTTAATTAAAAAGGTTGTATGCTTTGCTTCAAAGGATGGATTTCTTTGCAAATATCCCATTGGATAGGAATTTCGTGATTCCTATTATTATATTAATCCAATAATGGATATGAAAGAGAAGAAAAGAAGAAAAGTCCAAATATTAGGAAAAGATACAAGATAATCAATATTAAGCAAAGTATTTATGAGAAATACATGGAAATCTCTAGAAAGTGGCATTAATGGCCACAAATGAATAAATTTCATTTACATATGATTTCTAATGGAAGAAATTGGAAAAGAGGAAAAACAAAATAAAGGATAAAGAGAAATTCTTGAAAAGAGATATCTTAATAAAGAAATAAGTAAGATAATGAGAAATGGATGTAGATGCATCTAGAAGGATAATAAGTATCCTTAAAAAGGAATTTCGAAATATTAGTATTTCTTGGGGTCCAAGGAGTCCCAATAAAGAAGAAGAAAGATAAAATGCAAATGATACAAAATATGATGAAAATGTGCTACATAATTAATAACCCTTTGATATTATCAAAAGAAATGCTATTTGATTTAGCAAAATAAGATTTCGTGGCCAATGGAGTAAAATCCATGCACAAAGATGATGAAAGAGAAAACTTTCGAATTTGTAATATCTAAAGGATATAGATTATTAAGAAAATAATTAAGAGAGATAAGATTGCTTCTTAATGAAGGAATATGGTTTCCTTTTTGGGAAAGGGGGCTTGGATCTCGTGGATGGGAATCCTAGGGCTTTGATACCCTCCCCTATATAAGGGGTAGAACCCTTGGCCAAATCCAAGAGGATCCTATGCATCCTTCTCCCTTCTTCTTCCTTGTTTTCATCCATAAACCCTAACCACGAGGAGTAGCGTGAGCATGAAGCAACAAGGAGCCAAGAAGGGGTTGCGATGGAAGCCTGATGTGCCACGATGCCAGGGAGCAACTTAGCCATCGTGGCTATGTCCTAAAGCATGCGCAGTAGCAGCCGTTTGGCTGCAATGACGACTGCAAGTTGCAAGCCTGACGAGCGTGAAATCGGCCATGCTGGCTACAACCAAGTGGTGCCCCATGTGCTCAAGGGGGTGGCGGACCTAGGGTGGTGGCTGGCGGCATGTTTCACGGCCTAGGGAGGAGAGGGAAGCCCCGTAAAGGGCTACAATCGGCGGCCGTTGCGGTTGTCTGGAGGTTGAAGACGACCTAGGGTCGTTGGATGGTTTTGCCCCTCCACGTTGTGTAGTGTAGGTCACTTAAATGAGGGAAAAAGGGTAATTTGGTTATGTTTTAGGCCGGCCACGTGATGCATGGAGAAAGATGACATGGCAGCCTGCCACTGGTCCAAGTAAGTAATTCTTAAAAAAATCATATCTAATTAATGGTTGCTCGGATGGCTACATATAATATATGAATTTTGCTTTAAAAATGCAAGGAATCCATTAAAACTATATTCAGAAACTAATTCCTCTTGTAAATCGAAAAGTAGTTGAAGTTATCTACTTTAGTGCATTAATGATTAAGAAACCCAAATCTATGATGATTAATGAATTGAGAAGGGTGATTTGGATGTTTAAAGTTGATGTTAACCTGTTGATTATAAAAAGGATACATTAGATCCAAAAGGATAATCTTCATGCGTAATTTGATTAATTTAGGTTTCCTTGTACATATATATGCTTTAATGGGCCTTGAAACCCTAATGTTAGTAATTATGATTCTTAATGGCTTTAATTGTTCGAATCCATGAATAGAACTGAGATTTGATGAATCTAAGCTATTTTGAGCATAAAAGTTCCTAATTGTGGATAAATACCCTTAATTTGGTAATTAGGGTTTTCTAGTGGATAAATGTGGAATTAGTGATAAATAAAGTTCATATGTGAATTAGACCATAATGAAATATGAGTTGTCAATTCAAAAGAATTAAAGGAGATAATTGGGCCTAATGATCTTGATATGACTTAAAAGATAAAGATGGTAGTTTTATGTAAAAGAGACTTAATAAACTTAATTGACTTTCAAGTATGCTTATGATGTTGAAATTAGGGTTTTTGAACTAAAAGAGCATTAAATGTGACAAATGCATTATGGATGATACAACCCTAATAAAACCCTAATGTTGGCCTAGAAACCCTAAGGTGGAATCCAAGTCAATCTTGAGAGTGTTTTGGATAAACTATAACACTTGGATGTTAAGCATTAATTTTAGGATATTGTTGATTGCTTGTTTGATTGTTCTTTATCATTATTGCTTGGACATAAAAATGCTCTGGATCAGGTATGTGGTTAATTATGGTTAATCACATTAGTTTTCCAGATGATTTATCGCTTTGGATGCAACCTATCAGTTTGTATGTTCATACTTGCAAATCATAAAGTCACTATGATTATCACAATTATGATATAAGTGTGTATTCTTGCACCTACATGCCACCCTGATGGATGATGCAAAAAGGTCAAGGCCAAGAGGGGAGACCCATGGGCACCATGAGTGGTGACCCCATACACCAAGCTTAGGATAGAGAAGGTGGTCTTTATTGCATGACTAATGGGCACCATGAGAGGTGACCCCAGGCACCAAGCTTAGGATGGAGAAGGTGGCCTTAAGTCAATGGCAAAAGAGAAACCCTAAGAAGGGTATTCCAGGGTTAGGGCAAACGCGGTGGAGAATGTCACATTGAAAGTGTAAATTGGCTTGTTAATTAACTTGATTGTGATATTTAGATTGTTAGCCATATATGTAAAATTTTGGTTGTACTCACATACTGGCAAATTCATTTATGCTGACCGACATTTTGTTTGTTGGCATTTTAGGTACAAGTTTAGAAAGGAAAAAATGTAAAGTGGCATATTATGAAAATAAGAATCAAAGTGCAAGGAGGATTAGTTAGTATAGATTGAAGCTGTGGATAGAAGTTAGATATCCAAAGTTTTTAAAAAGGTATGCAAAGTTTTATTTTATTCCAGCTTTCAGTATAGTTTGGTAGAATTTTATAATTATTATTGATTATTTGTCAAACTTTTGATCTGGGAATTTGGGATAACGGCTCTGACCTCTTGGTCTCCCTTAATTAGGGGTAACCGGGAGGCGGGGTCGTTACAACAACCCATTAGGTAGCCTTCTATAGACCCAGGTTGAGAGGAAGGGGAGTTTGGGAGGATGTAAGAAGTGGAAGAAGAAGGGGGATTTGGTGATGTTGTTGCAAGGGTGCTTTATTGTCAGGATAGGTGGGTCTATATTTAGGGCTAGGGGTATTAGGGTTCTTTTGCAGGGGGTCTAAATGAAGGTAGAAACATCATCAATGTGGTTGTAGGAAGCATGTCACTCCCAATAGAGCTCCTCTACCATATCCTCCCTAGATCTCCATCCTTAATAGCCTTTGTTAGTTCGACTTCCCATGACCTTAATTGAGTGGATGCCATTTTAGGAGTGAATTCAAAGTTGTATGAGTTGAAATGATAGAGCAATTAAGGGTCGATAAGTTATAACAGAAACTACATGTTTGATTATGTAATAATAATATGATTTTTATGTTGTTACACCTACATGTGTATTCTTTGTTTCCCTCATGTACTCAGTATAGAGATATACTAACTGTGTTTTGTTTGATGCCATTTTAGTGTAATCTACAAATTATCTGAAGAAATGGACTTCTAGAGAAGATGGCACCAAAAGAAAAGATGATTAAAATCTAATGGAGGATTTATAGAAAGATTTAATTTTATGATGAAACTTTTAGTTTCCCTTTCTAGGTAAATCTCTAGAGGATATTTTATCTTCATATTGTCATCAAAATTTTCCATTCAACAAATTTTTTAATTATTATATGTTATTTTCTAAACCTTGATATTGGAATTATGATAATAACCCTTTCCCTCGCAGTCCTCCTGAAATGGGGATAATAGGGGGAGCGGGTCCTTACATTTAGTATCAAAGACCAGGTTTACCATTTAACCTTTAGTAATTAGTAAATTTTAAATATTTATTTAGAGCCCAAGGGAATTATTAGGGCATTTTCCTAGGTGATGGTGTCCAGAAGGGATCACGATCTGGGGGCTGGAAAAACTTTCCTCATCACCGCTAGTTGGCTTACGTGGACTCCCATACCTCTGTCAATTCTTCTTGGACAAATTTGTAAGATTTTACCCAAAGAAAAATACCTCTAGGTCTTCTTATCATCCTCTGATTCATCCCTTATCTACACCATGCTTCCCTCAGTAGACCAAGGGACCCATTAACTGCTTCCTTTTCCCCTTTTGGGAGATTAGGGTTATTATTATTAGGGTTACGACATCCTCCACCAAATCATAATTAATGCATGCATCCAAGATGCCATAGACATAAATTTATTATGCTTTAAATCTAATACATAAAACGGATATAAATCTATTATGTGAAATAGCATGACCCACACCAAGACTATCATCATTACTGATGACACACCCCCAAGACCACTGAGACAAGAAGATCTCCCACGAGAAGAGGGTTCCCTTACATAAGAGGAGGAGATCCATGGAAGGCGAGTCTTCCAATAAGCAGAAGAGGTCAAAGGACTCCTTCATTGAGATATGTACTGAACCTAAATCCATCCCCTTTGAAATCTTGATCCCAAAAGATGGTCATGAACCTAAAGTTGAACCCATGGAATAAGATGAACCTAAGTCTAAAGGTAACACTAGTTCTAGAGGCCTCGGTGTTGTAGTTGTAGTTGGGAAGGTGGTGATCCATACTCTTGGGATGAACTAGATAAAATAATAGAAGAAACTCACCAAGGTCATTAGTACCCTAGCCCTCAAAGATATTTCCAGATATAAGAATGTGAAAACAAACCTATCTACCCTAGTCTCGGAGCCACCATCCTCGACTTCATCATGTTGAATGTAGAGAAGTTTTGGGTTGAATACTAGAGAGAAGTCATCAATAAGGCAGATGTATGGATCCTTGCTGGGGAGAATAGCTTCCACATCCTGGATGTGCAAACCAATAAGAAGGTTCTCTTAGCCACTCACCTCCTCAAAGGAGCCACAATTCTATGGTGGTAAAACTACAATAATGATGGAGCTAATCGTGGAGCCGATGATCTGGGTAGATTTTTGTGCCATCTTCACTGCAAGATTTGTCCCCAACTCTGCCAAGATGGAAAGGAGAAGAAGTTAATGTAACTCTCTTATTTCTGCATGATCTATTGGTAATCACATATTTTGCATGGAAGGTGTAGTTTCCCATGATTTAAGACCTAGTGTGTATTGGGAAATGACAACATCTATATATAATATAATTTTCATAACATATATATATATATATATATATATATATATATATATATATATTGAATTTAGATTTTCCAGAGTAGATACAACAACATTTGATATCCAATCCAAAATTTTTGGATCTAAAATTTGATATATGAAATACTTCAAAGTATATAGATGATGGATTTTTTTTTTTCAAAATTTCTGATATCCAATACAAAATTTTCAAATCTAAAATTTGATATCTGAAATTCTTTTGAATTCTATAGAAGTTGGATTTTTTTTCTAAATTTTGGACTTGAATCTGAAATGAAAATGTGGATTCTGGATATCCATTTACTAGTCTATTAAGAACCATTTGTTGGATGGGGCAACAATGTAGTTCATTTATGGATTTTAAATGGAACCACTATATATAATTCTATTATATATTTATTCTCTACCTATTTTTATTTGATGTGTTACAATATGCACGATATAGGGTCAAGAGAGGTTGGGGGTTAGTTGACATATTCCAAACATTGGTAATAAGTTATTTGACCTTACAATCATATCAGAATATAATCAAACAATAAATGTACACATATGTCAAGCAATTTCATTTTATGATGAGGAACTCCTCTTGGGAAGGGCAGCATGGGACCCACTTCGACAAGGTAAACCCCTAAACCAATCATGTTTTTAGGGAACCACAACATGATCAATAAAATGGGATTTCATATTTATCTCGAGGGGAGAAAGATTCAACATAGGTCCTTTCATTGGTGATTGACGATCCACACAACTTGGGCTACCCCTCACCCTCTATATATCAATCAATCACCAAAGGCATACAATTATTTATAGTGATTCTAGCTTGAAATGTAGTAGTTCCACTTCTAAGTAGTCTCAACTACTTGGATTTATTAATTAGTATGAGTATAACCTTTTACCACCTTACCAAGAACATACACATAGTAACCTTTCTTTTCAAGTCCAGTAGTAATTGTATTCCCTTTTTTAGGCAAGGAATGTGAACCTTAGAATAGGGGTCAACCTACCCCCACCAAGGGCCACTTTTCCTACATATTCCTTCACTAAAGAAGATCTTCAATTGACTTTGAGTGAAATAGAGATATATTTCCCCCTCATGAGAAAAATTAGGGTTGGCAAGTTCCTAACCACTTCTATTGAAGTAAGCACCAGTAAGATTAAGATAGAATTTAAATGCTCTTGAGGTACTATCTAAACTTTTATAGCACACATATAACTTAAAGACATCTATATGATCTTAAATGGCTACTTGTTTTAATAGAGGATGCCTGGTTGCCAGTATAGGCGATCATCACAAATTTAGTTATTTCTAGGGGAGTTGAAAAAATTTCAATAGATTTATATTGATTTTTTTCTCTTCAAAATATAGTACTTCTATTATTCTATTGAGTATTATGAAATAGGTTAGTCCTTTGGTTTTTCCCTTGGGAAGACACCCAAACTATGCAAAGTGTGTAGAGGAATGTGGTTGACTTGTTTTCTTAGAGAGAACCAGACACAGACACTTACTGTGAAGAAACTCACATTTCACTAGTGGGGTTTGTCATCGAGGGGACACTGATACTATGTGAGAATTTTATCACTTTAAATGTTCATGTGTTTTTTATACTAGAAAATAAGGTCTACAGACTTGTTGTATAACGTTCTCATGATGGTCATTGATTTATCTAGGGGTGAAATCATTTGACAACATGGGAATCTCCATATATAAGATAAATTTCTTGGGATAGATTATCTTAAAATAAAGTGAGCTTAGAAAAATTTTGACATCTCCACTTCAGATTTTCCTAAGAAAAACCAAGTGACCAATAAAAAATTGCATTGTTGGATATGCTAGTGTGTTCTCCAAACAATCATTTAACAATTACAAGTTGATCTTAAGACAAGGAAATGCATAAGAAGATTTAGTTATAGGAAGATTCCAAATGAATCTTTGATTAATTTCAATTCACAATGATCTTATTGCATGTCTTCAGGAAATTTCCTATAACGGTTTTCCAGATTAGGATCATGGAGTGTGGCCATTATATCTAAAGCATCTTTAGTAGATTCAATAAACTCAAATGGAATAGTCAAGCCATCATGAAAATATGGGAGTAGACAGTGTAGACTTGGGAGGTCAAAGTTATCACTCTTTGAGAGGATGAGAAACCAAAACCACAATTCATCAATAGGGATACAATTTGAATTTCATTTGTTGGAGAGTAATGGTGGTTTTCAATATATGAGTTGGTAAATCCATCTCTATCCATGCTATAGTATATTTTTGATAGTTTACATAGTGATGTGATGATTTTGAGTCGCATTTATAGACTTGTTTTATATGTGTTTTATGCATTTATTAGTCATTTTTGTGGTTGATGTTGGATAATTCATCTACTTTGGTCTATGCTACTTCTCTATGTCAAATCTCCCTTATTTCAGCATTTTGAGTATAAATTATCAAAAGAATACATTTTGTGTAGACTTATGTGGTCTCATGTTATAATTTTAGGAAAAACAAGTATCTGCTACTGTCGATACCATCGACAGCGGTCGATACCATCGACCAGACCACAGGGTGCCGGCCGCAAGGACCAGAAGAAAGTCGATACTATTGACAGGGATGTCAATGGTATCGAGAGACCATCAGGTTGCTGGCGAGAAGTGAGTCGATACTATCGACGCATATGTCGATACTATCGACTAGTGGAGCTACAACGATGGTAAAAGGACAAAACCGATGCCTATGAATGTCGATACCATCGACCCGCGTCGATGGTATCGAGATAGCATCAGTTGTGACAGAGAAAAGAAAAGAAAATCAGCCGATCCAGCGCAAGGTCGATACTATCGACCTGTGTCGATAGTATCGACACCGTCAGATATGAGTTTGCTTCAGATTGATCTTAATCTGACGGCTGTGATATTTTGGCGACCTAATTCGTTGTTTATACCTAATGACGGTGCCCAAGAGGGGAGGATCACGTCATTAGCCACATCACACATCCTGAGAAGGTGTGGAGAGAAGAACGGAGCCCATAAGCATGCCCCAGCCGATCCGGACACCGAAGAAGACAATTTCCACCACCGAAAGGCGGGAGAACGCATATTCTACGTCAATGATCGTTGGGATCTTCTCCGTTCAGGGGTTTCATCACTCAATCACGTTTTTCTCCATGTTTCCCCTTTTCTCTATCATGTTTTGCTTTAAGATGAACATGCGGGGCTAATCCCCTTTGTTTTTAGGATCGGGAGTAGCCTGGGAATTCATTGTATGACTATTTTATCATAGTAATTCATATCTTATCTCTTAAATTTGTGGTATAACTTCATTTTCTCAATTATATTGTTATGCTTGATCACCATAATAATAATCTAATGCCCTTAATTGCTTTGAAAGGAGGATTAATGGTTGAAAAGAGACGGAATTTACATTAATTGACAAATCCCTTGAACAAGGTGGTGTAAGGTTAATGGTGGATACCGAGAGATCGTTGTTAATGCACCTAGTTAGGGTATAGGTTACTACGATGGTGGAACCGACCTAGACATAGGTAGTGAATTGTACCACGACATTGGGCAATTCTGATTTTAGGCCACTACCCGGATAGAGAGATAAAAATTGAGTGACTACATAGAATTTAATACAATGAAAACCCGTGGTGAAACCGCAATCCTAAAGATCTCGTTTTGAATTGATTAAACCAAACATTTAATCGATTGTTTTGTTTTGTTTTATTTTTATTTTCTTTTAATTTTAACAACAACTCTCAACTCTTTAATCGGTCTAGCTGATTGCGAGTAGTTAGTAGTAGTCTCCGACAATTCACGTATCCCTGAGTTCGACTCGGGCCTCACAAAGGCCTATATTACATTGACGCGTACACTTGCGTTTCTACGCACATAAAAATCGTGTCAAGTTTTTGGCACCGTTGCTGGGGATACGACAAGTTGTCGGCACTACGAGTGCTGCAAGCGGCCACTCTAGGCCACATTTTTATTTTTTTTATCATTTTAGAAATTCATAGTATATTCTCTAATTTTTGTAATCGTCAAGCACGGTACTGACCTTAAATTTTCACTTTGCAGGTATTGTGTATGGTGCAGACGCGTAGTACCAACTACACGCAACAGGCACCAGAGGTTCCACTGACGGGACCTGACGAAGAGGAAGGCCACAATCAAGACCACTTAAAAGAAACAGATTCAGAATCCAAACAAGAAGAAATGGCAGAACCACAGACAATATGGGAGAAGATCAAAGCTTCTTCTTCATCTGCTACCAAGGGGCCGATCAAGAAGCAGGCGGTTAATATTTTGACATACAAGATTGATCCTGCATTAATTAACTTGGTTAAGTCGAATGCATTCCATGGGCTCAAGAATGAAGACCCAGTTGCGCATATAAGTCAATTTGTGGAGAATTGTGATATGATAAAAATAGATATATTTCCACAAGATGTTCTTTACTTGAAGCTCTTCCCGAGTTCTCTAGCGGGAAATGCACGAGAGTGGTTGCACAACTTGGACGATGAATATGTGGAATCTTGGGACCACATGGTGGAGGTTTTCTTTGAAAGGTTCTTCCCACCCGAGAAGACCAACGATTTGATCAGAAAAATTCACAATTTCACTCAGAAGGCAGGTGAGACCTACTCGGAGACGTGGGAACGTTTTCAGATTATGTTAAGGAGGTGCCCACACCATGGTCTGGATAAGGAGAAGCAAGTTAAAATCTTCTATTTTGCTCTCTCTGAGCATGATAGAAGTAACCTTGATTCAGTAGGGTCAGGATTTTTCTTAAACACCACAGACACAAGGTGCTGGGAGATTATGAAGAATATGGCGAAAAAGCAATCTTGGGGCGATAGGGATGCACCGGAACAAGTCAAAGCTGCAGGGGAGTCCAGGGCCATAAAGGAGCTGAATGACAAGCTAGATCTTCTAGCCAAGAAATTGCTTGCCAAGGAAGATGCATCATCTGATGAGGAAGCCCAAGTCAAATTCATGCAACAATAGGGCTATAGAAATAATGATTGTGCTTGGAGGAGGGACAAGAAGTTCTCATGGAAGGATCCCAACAACTTCCTACAAGATCCTGATGCAAAGCCACAACCAAGAGCTAAAGATAAAAGCACCGAGTTGATTAGTCAAATGGTGCAGCAGAATTAGGAGATGATGAGTATGTTCAGTAAAGAACTGCAGTCCCAGGGTGACATCTTGACCAAGTTTGGGCAAACACTGCAAAGTCACGGAGCACAAATGAGGGCTCTAGAAACTACTGTGACCCAAATTTCAAATGAAGTGGTGGCCATAAAGCATGCCAATCAGCAGAGACAGGCTGGGAATGCAGATGTGGTTCAAGCACATCATCAAGTAAAATATATGTCTGTGATTAATGAGGAAGAGCCCCCAGTGGCAGAGATCAAGGACAAAAGCAAAATGTTGTTTGATACAGAGGCTATACTGGAAATATCGTATCCTCACAGTCATTATAGACTACTAGGCGGATACACTCTTTTCAAAAAATCCCTCCAAGAGCCCATGATGGTCGTGCCCCCGCCTAGGCAAGAAGAGCAAGTGAAGGCCATTTGTTAAGGTGCAGTTACATCCATTGCAAGAGAGGAGCCACTGCAAGTTATATCTGTTGAAGTTGATCCATCAAAGTCGACGCCAGAGGGAGACATTGAAGCAAGCTTAGGGGAACTTGCACCGAAAATCTCATATGTGCCACCTCATAAGCGTCTTAACGAGGCAGTTATGTCTAGTCCGGACAACCCTAGGCCGAAGAAAGAGCATCGTCATTATAGAAAGTTCTTGGAGATGTTCAGAAAACTTCATATCAATATTCCGTTAGTGGAAATGATTGAGAAGATTCCCGCCTACGAGAGGTTTATCAAAAAAATCATCAACAAGAAGAGACTATTTAAAAACACAGATGTTTGCCGGATGAATGAGATGGTGAGCTCAATCATCCATGGGAGTTTGCCACAGAAGAATAAAGACCCCGGAAGCTTTTATATTCCATGTTCTATAGGCAATCAACACTTTCCACGAGCTTAGTGTGATTCGGGCACGAGCATTAATCTTATGCCACTATCCACATTTCAAAAGCTTGGGTTGAAGGAAATGAAAAAATCAGCGGCAACTATTGAGTTGGCGGATGGGTCCATTGTAAAGCCTTACGATGTGTGCGAGGATGTACTCGTCAAGGTGGATAGGTTCTTCTTTCCGGTGGACTTCGTCATCATGGACATGCCACAACTTAAAAGCTATGAGATGCTATTGGGTAGGCCGTTTCAAGCAACGGCCGATGTAGTCACTGCAATTGGGAGAGGTACTTTGACCTTGGGGATTGGTCAAGATTGAGTGGAGTTCAAGCTGCCACACGATCCTTTAGTCACCTTCTCCAATGTTCCAAGTTGATGAGGAGCTTCAAGTCGTCTAGCCTAAGACGTTAAATAAGGGCGCTTGTTGGGAGGCAAACCAACCATCGGTACTTTAGTTTAGTTCTTCTACATTCGTAATTTGATTTGTTTTGACTTAGTTTTTAGTGTAAAAAAGATACCGTGATCGTTTGCTACATGTGCAGGACTGGGGCAGAGTCGATACCATAGACCCTTGTATCGATGGTATCGATCGTGGTACAGGTTGGAGACTGCAGAAATCACACTGTGTTGATACTATTGACGGCCTCGTCGATGGTATCGACATACCAACAGGCAGATAGCAAGCAAAGGTCGATAGTATCGACATGGGTGTTGATACTCGCGAGATCTTTGGAGATTTTCAGAAGAAATCGTCTCAGTAAAGTCGATACCATCGACGGGCCTGTCGATGGTATCGACACATTCACATACAGAAGGCGGCGGCCAGCCTCGCGAGGAAGTTGCCCTAATCAGAGAGTTGATACTATCGACTCACGTCGATAGTATCGACGCGCCACGTCAACAATCCACGAGGAAAGATCCACAACGATCGCAACAACCAGGGAGTCGATCCGGGGACGGGTCGATACCATCGATACATGTCGATAGTATCGACACGTCAGCGATCCGGGCCCCGTAGATGCAGCCATCGACGACCGTCGATACTAGCGGCAGTAGGGATTGTGCTACCCGTGTCGATACCATCGACCCGCGTCGATGGTATCGATGGGCATACAGCTGCGCCGGCCACGGCTATATATGAGTAGGATTGTCGTCATATGACATCACAACTCCAGAGCAATCCTCCTCCACCTGTGCCGAGTGTATTCCAGAGCGATCCAAGCCCGACGACGAGCAACACCGAGCACGTTCTTCATCAAGCGGAGATTTCGTTCTCCGATCTTCACCGAGCTCTCTCTCTATTCCTCTTTCTGTCGCGATCATGGTGCATGTTGCTGGTGCATCTTCATCATGCGCCGACCCGATGGAAATCCTAGAATTCATGCCACCACCTACCGTGTCGATTTCACGCCCGCGGCTGATTCATCCATCCGTGGAGGTCAAGAAGATTTACGAGGAGATCTTGAAGAGAAAGATCGAGCTGACCCGTTATGTTGAACGGGACACAATCCACAACTTGGGGTTCGAAGCCAACCTCGACTATGTTCTGAAGGGGCAGGCCCGACACACGGGAAGAAGGCCTGACGAGCTAGAGTTCCATGCAGATGGCCAACCGTTCTTCGGCGAGTGGCCTACTTACAAGGAGTTGGTGGCTGAGTTTATGGCGTCGCTGGACGTCTGCGTCATACCAAATGATGTCATAGTCACCGACTATGAGTGGATCAAGGGCCGGGTGTCTTTCCGATTGTACAACAATGACTACACCCTTACACTCCGACAGTTCAATAAGATCTTCAACTGGAATCATTCGCGGTCTGACTACCGGTGGCCGGACAACCGCACCGACTACAATGCGATCTTCGTCGAGCTTGTGACGGTGCCGCCGGGCAAAGCTGTGAGCTACCACAACGCGGCGGTAGCAGATTTCGAGCACCCATTCGTGCGGGTTTTACACCGCATGATCTGCACCACTTTATTCGGCCGTGGTGATCTGGCTCTCAGCAAGTTCTAGGAGACAGACTTGTTTTTTTGGAACAAGCTTTTGAAGTGCCAAGAATGCAACTGGGGCACATTTTTCTTAACGCACGTTTTGGCGGTAAAGAGGAGTACACGGAAAGCTCCAATTCACTTTGGAGGGCTTATCACAAAGCTGGCCTCCTACCTTGTGTTGAATTTCCAGCAGCTTACTCCTCTCTCCAACAGGAGCAAGGTGAACCTGCAACATCTGCACCGCTCCAACCTCATCCTTCTTCGAGATGGCTTGGTGTATGCACACTGCCACGTCAACCATGCATACCAAGAATGCTCGCTTCCCGATCCTGTTTTCAACATCGAAGGGGCGCAACATTTCCGATGGCCTATCATAGCCATTGCTGACTCCGATGAAGACGGAAGCAACGACGATGACAACAACAATGACAATGAGGATGAAGAGGAAGGAGACCTACACTCCTCTTTGGGCACGAGTGGCACCACGGAAGCATCCTCGCATGCATCCGGGTGCATCTTCATCATCGCAGCCTCCGCCACCACCATCGCCCTTGCAGCCAAGCGAGGATGTCTACTCGATGCAGGGCATGTATGCTATGCTGCAAGACATACAGCAGACACATCAACATCACACGAAGATGTACACCGGTGTTCAAGAGACTACCAACCGGCTACTAGACAATCAAAGGGCAATCTTCGAGAACGAGCGTCTTCTCCTCGACAACCAACAACAGATTCATGACCGGTTGCATAGAATGGAGATGCAGCAACAGCCCTTTTATGATCACTACTGGAGCCAAAACTACTTTGGGGGGTATCCACAACCTCCACCTAGGGCCCAGTTTGATCCGAGCTTTCAGGGAGAGTACCCATCTTGGGACCCCACGGCTCCACAGTACCTGCCTCCGCCTGAAGAGTAAATCGGTATCTCTGTTCCAACCTTTAATATTATTTTTGACTATGAGGCCATAGTTGAATTCAAGCTTAGGGGGGGAGTTGGAACAACTCTATCTTTTATTTTCTCTATTTTTAGTTTTATTGCTTTTGTTCTTGTCATTTATTTCTTGCAATCTTAGTTTGTTTGTAGGATCCACATTCTATCTAGTGTAATTGTGGATGTCTTAAGTCTTGTGTCATCTCAGTTGCGTGTACATGGGAATTAAGGGAAAATTAAAATTTTTTTGAGTGTTCGCAAGCTTGAGTGTT
The DNA here is from genome assembly GCA_963693085.1 of Alisma plantago-aquatica. Taxonomy (NCBI): domain Eukaryota; kingdom Viridiplantae; phylum Streptophyta; class Magnoliopsida; order Alismatales; family Alismataceae; genus Alisma; species Alisma plantago-aquatica. Next base: position 75,011,552 of record OY856412.1, on the reverse strand, counting down.
GTTCAACTTTGAGCACTTGACTTAAGAAAATGATTGGTTTTGTCAACTTTAAAACAGAAAATCACAACTGTACATTCCTAATGATTCATGAAAAGTGGACAGAATTGGTTGTTTGAGCCTTAACTGACCAAATGATAATGAGACTCTAATTTGAAGTAAGAGAGAGAAACCTCTTAACTGCTACACATGTCAGTAAGGAGGGACACACAATACTTTTTAAAGGTTCAGTCAATTAGTCTTGTGATCTTTCCACCTCATTGCTTTTCACAATCCACCACAAGATTTGGAAGTAAAGTACGGTTTTAACCTTTTTGATTGCATGTCATGTAGATAGGACTTGCATTGCAACCACTTTCATATGTTTTGCATGAAAAAAAAATAGGTATACATGCACATTACCCTTAGGTGCATGTCATTTAGTTGAATTCATAACTTTTATGCATGGAGTACATCGTGTACCTCATTTCTTCTTTAATGGTGAATTAAAGTGTTCCATACCTTCTAAATAGTTCAAATATTTGAGTTATGCAGAAAAAGTAAGCCCAATAAAGTATTCCTTGTTAATTATGGATATAAGGGCTTGAAGAGAAAAAAATCTGAAAAAAAAATGAAATTGAAAAAAAAAGAGAAAGTCATTAAGAAGCAAGTAGAATAAGAAGGAGAAAGGAGCATAATATCACCTGCATTTTAAGATGAGTAAGTACATGATGTAGCACAATTAGATATCCATCTCATTTTGAGATGGGATGTTAGTGCATGCATCATTCCACCCAATCTTAGGCATTAGGGCATTTTTCATGTGCATTTGCATCATTTAGGGCATTTTTGTTTTATGCATGTTGAAACTGTATAATGCTTCCACTTCTTCCATTAGCCACCCATTCCATCCACCAGTTGCTCGAATTGGTAGGCCACCGTGATTTTCTCCTCACTTGTGAATATCAGGAGAACTGCTTCCATGAAGATGGTAGTTAGGGCGAGCAACATAGTATAGGAGATCACAAGATTCACTAAGTCTGGATCGGCGAATTCTATTATGTTAACTGCCTTATGTGATAGTGTTCATCAGTTTTGGGGTAGATATCTTTTATGGATGATTACTGTCGCCTTTAGGGTAATTATCATTCTGTGGTTAGTGAGGGCCGGTATGCGGATGTCTGGTGGGAGTCATATGGGACGTTAGTTGTGATGCTTTGTTCTTTAGTTGACTCTGGCAATTCTATTCTAAGGTTTAGTTAATCGAGGGTGAGAAATGTTCAAGCTTAGGGGAGTTTGATGCGATGATTTTGAGTCGCATTTATAGACTTGTTTTATATGTGTTTTATGCTTTATTAGTCATTTTTGTGGTTGATGTTGTATAATTCATCTACTTTGGTCGATGCTACTTCTCTATGTCAAATCTCCCTTATTTTAGCATTTTGAGTATAAATTATCAAAAGAATACATTTTGTGTAGACTTATGTGGTCTCGTGTTATAATTTCAGGAAAAACAAGTATCTGCTACTGTCGATACCATCAACCAGACCACAGGGTGCCGACCACAAGGACCAGAAGAAATTCGATACTATCGACAGGGATGTCGATGGTATCGAGAGACCATCAGGTTGCTGGCGAGAAGTGAGTCGATACTATCGACACATATGTTGATACTATCGACTAGTGGAGCTACATCGATGGTAAAAGGACAAAACCGACGCCTATGAATGTCGATACCATCGACCCGCGTCGATGGTATTGAGATAGCATCAGTCGCTACAGAGAAAAGAAAAGAAAATCAGCAATACATCGCAAGGTTGATACTATCGACCAGCGTCGATAGTATCGACACCGTCAGATATGAGTTTGCTTCAGATTGATCTTAATCCGACGGTTGTGATATTTTGGTGACCTAATTCGATGATTATACCTAATGACTGTGCCCAAGAGGGGAGGATCACATCATTAGCCACAACACACATCCCGAGAAGGTATGGAGAGAAGAACGGAGCCCATAAGCACGCCCCAGCCAATCCGGACGCCAAAGAAGACGTTTTCCACCCCTGAAAGGCGGGAGAACGCGTATTCTACGCCAAGGATCGCTTGGATCTTCTCTGTTCAGGGGTTTCATCACTCAATCACGTTTTTCTCCATGTTTCCCCTTTTCTCTATCATGTTTTGCTTTGAGATGAACATGCGGGGCTAATCCCCTTTGTCTTTAGGACCGAGAGTATCCCGGGAATTCATTGTATGACTATTTTATCATAGTAATTTATATCTTATCTCTTAAATCCGTGGTATAACTTCGTTTTCTCAATTATATTGTTATGCTTGATCACCATAATAATAATCTAATGCTCTTAATTGCTTTGAAAGAAGAATTAATGGTTGAAAAGAGACGGAATTTACATTAATTGACAAATCCCTTGAACAAGGTGGTGTAAGGTTAATGGTGGATATCGAGAGATCATTGTTAATGCACCTAGTTAGGGTATAGGTTACTATGACGGTGGAACTGACCTAGACATAGGTAGTGAATTGTACCACGACATTGGGCAATTCTGATTTCAAGCCACTACCCGGATAGAGAGATAAAAATTGAGTGACTACATAGAATTTAATACAATGAAAACCCGTGGTGAAACCGCAATCCTAAAGATCTCGTTTTGAATTGATTAAACCAAATATTTAATCGATTGCTTTGTTTTGTTTTGTTTTGTTTTTATTTTCTTTTATTTTTAACAACAACTCTCAACTCATTAATCGCTCTAGCTGATTGCGAGTAGTTAGTAGTAGTCTCTGACAATTCACGTATCCCTGAGTTCGACTCGGGCCTCACAAAGGCCTATATTACATTGATGCGTACACTTGCGTTTCTACGCACGTAAAAATCGTGTCACATAGTGTAACACCACTATTTAGAAAGCTAAGTGTTCACTAATACTTTTGAAAGATAAATGTTAATGAATTCTTAATCAATACAATTTTTTCTCCTCATTTTGTCATATAAAAAAGTGGTGGGTTGGTTGGGGTGTGTAGAGAAGAAATATAAAAAAGGTTTTATCCAATCACACAAAAGACAATATATCACTGTAAGAAAGAAATCAAGATCCTTTAGAAAACACTAGTAATCATCAAAATATGATAAGCAATATATATATATATATTTGTGTGTGTATATATATGTATGTATATATATGTATGTGTATAAATACTTATATATATGTGTGTGTGTATATATATGTATATATACATATATATACATATACACACAAATATATATATACACAAATATATATATATACAAATATATATATATATATATAAATATATATAGAGAGAGAATTAAGCTAGAATACACTCGAGTGTATCAGAGACACTATACACCTCAATTGTTTTCCATCTTGAATTAATTTTTTTGAATATCTAAACCAATAATATTGTTAAAAATCTTATGAACATACTATATAATAAATTTGAGCTCATTTGGATACTTATAGGTCATGCACCTTAAAGATGCAAAAATCATGTGTTTCAAATTAGTTATGAGCGTCAATTTTGTTGTCCTTGGATGAGTGACTTACACTCATACAAATGGGCTAAAATTTTGTATATGATCTATTATTTTATTATAACAATGAAGATCAATGAATTATATTTTGCAAATATATCATATAGATATGAAAACACCATTGGGATGTACAATGTGTTCTGTATACTCAAGTGTGTTCTAGCCTGACTATACACACACACACACAGATATATATATATATATATATACCCTATATATATGTATATATGTATGTATGTATGGTATATATGGCCCATATTCAATACCCACACGTGTATCTACCCGCCCCCTATTTTGATTACTTTTTTGGAGTTTCTTACTTTTGGCATGTAGACGGTTACTTTACCTTACAAACTGTTACTTTTCATGCATAGATAGTTACATTTACAACAAAAATACAATTATATATATATATACATATTTGTTGTGTATTTTTCCTAGATTTACTTTTTGAGTCATATGATTACTTTTTTTATCAACACAGTCACTTCTTTGTTCACAAAGTTACTTTTATGACCAAATAATTACTTTTTTGGCTAAAGGGTAGCAAATTCTAGGCTACCTGCACAGTATTGAATGAACACCCATATATATATGTGTATATATATATATATATATATATATATATATATATATATATATATATATATATATATAGAGAGAGAGAGAGAGAGAGAGAGAGAGAGAGAGAGTCAGGCTAGAATACACTCGAGTGTATTCGGAGCAGAATACACTCAAGTAGTTTTTCATGATGCAATATTTTTTTCAAAAATCTAATCCATTGATCTTCTTAATCATCTTGTGAATAACTCATATAAAAAATTTGAGCACATTTGGACATTTATAGGTCATGTAATAAAGACCGCAAATATTATGCATTTCAAATTAGTTTCGTGCGTCGATTTTGTTGCCCTCGGATGAGTGACTTACACTCATCCAAATGGGCTCAAAATTTGTATGTAGCCTAATTATAGTATGACAATGAAGATCAATGATTTACATCTTGCAAAAAATAGTCTTGATATGTAAACACACTTGAGTGTATCCGTGCGATCTGTACACTCGAGTGTATTCTAGCCTGACTATATATATATATATATATATATATATATATATATATATATATATATATATATATATATATATATGGGTATATATTTGCTACCCGTGCGGGTAACTAAGATTCTCTACTCGTGCATCCGTTTTTTAATAGGAAGGCATGCATTTGTAATGAGATGGTCCAAATTTGTAATGGGACGATCAAAATTGTAATACAAAGACTCATTTTGTATTAAAGCGTTGTTACAGTCATAAATATATATTTTACTATTTCCAGATAGAGAATACAAACATCTCGTTGTATTTACAAAATGAGTCTGTCTATTACAATTTGGACTGTCTCATTATAAATGCATGTCCTCCTATTACAAAACTGATGCACGGGCAGCGAATCTTAGTTACCCGCACGAGTAGCAAAGATATACCATATATACCATATATATATATATATATATATATATATATATATATATGTATATATATACACAAACACACACACATATATATACATAAATATAGAGGCCGATCATTCAATACCCACACGGGTAGCCTCGAGTTTGCTACCCGACAGCCAAAAAAGTAACTGTTCTGGCCAAAAAAGTAAAAATGTTATCAAAAAAGTAACTATGTTGATAAGAAAGTAATTATACGACTAAAAAAGTAAATCAGTACAAAATACACAACAGAAATATATGTAATCATGTTTTGAAATCTGTTGATCCAAACGTAACAATCTTTGCATGAAATTTAACAATTTGCAAGGTAAAGTAACCCTCTACTTGTCAAAAGTAAGAAACTTGAAAAAAAGTAACCAAAATGGGGGGCGGGTAGCTACCTGCGTGAGTATTAAAGATGATCCCATCAAAAGAATTGTGTACCTGAGTACATGTAGCTTACATGTACCCATCATCATTAATGATGATTATAAAATCCTAATGAACAATCTAACCTTACGGATGTGATGTATACCTCTTACATAAGATGTGTATAAAAAAACAACACAATCTAATATTTATAGATCATTCAATGAAAGAAAATGCATATTTTCTAATGAACGGTAAGTTGTAGAAATTACAAACACTGTTGGATGATATATTACTATATCTCATGATCTATATGGGATATGATTATGATTTTTTAAACACATCTTATCTATACAATCATGAATCAATCCATATGGTTGGATTTTACAAACATAATCCAAATGTGCCATTTTAATGGTAGGTACACATAAGTTACATGTACCGGTTGGTACACACTTCCTAACCTCTATATATATATATATATATCTGTGTGTATATATATATGTATATATATATATATGGCTAAAAGAATTGTGTACCTGAGTACATGTAGCTTGCATGTACCTACCTTCATTTATGATAATTGTAAAATTAAACTACATTATCCAACCTTATGGATGTGGTGTATACCCCTTAGATAAGATGTGTATCAAAAATCACCAACATATGATATTCATAGATCATCAAATGAAATAATTTATGTCTTATCTAATCAACGGTAAGTTGTAGAAATTACAGAAACCATTCAATGATATATTTCTATATCTCATGATCTATGTGAGATATTGGTATGATTTTTAAACACATGTAATCTATATAATTATGAGTCAATCTATATGGTTGGATTTTATTAACATGCTCCACATATGTCATTTAAATGGCTGGTACATGTAACTTACATGTATCGGCCGGTACACACTTCCTAACCTCTCTCTCTCTCTCTCTCTCTCTCTATATATATATATATATATATATATATAATCTTTAACACATGCATGGGTAACTTGAAATTTGCTATTTGTGCCACCCAAAAAGTAATTATTTGGTCTGAAAGTAATTCTTTGGACAAAAAAGTAACTATGTTTACCAAAAAGTAACTATTCGACTCAACGAGTAAAAATCAGACAAAATACACATTAAAAATTCTAGCATAAATATTTAATTGTATATTTTTGCATCTATTACAAATGCTACTGTTTATGAATGTAAAGTAACAGTTTGGAGGGTAAAGTAACCATGTACATGTGTAAAGTAAGAAACTCTAGAAAAAGTAACAAAATTTGGAGCGGGTAGCGACTCACGTAGGTAGTGAATGAACAAATTAGTAACATAAAATAGTACCTATCAAGCATGAGAGCTAATGTTTATCAGACCCATGATTTTCATGGAATAAAATATATGCCCTTACAATTATTACAATTATGAAAATAGAATGAAATAAAAGGCTACATAGAGTAAGACTAAACCTAGTCTTTGAGGGGTCATAATACTCATCATCAAGGTTTTCCTACATGGCAAGATAATAGGTGGTAAAAGAAAATTATTCCACCATATAAACTTCATATTCATCTTATTCTTCACATTCTTATTGTCACAACATAGTAACAAACCATTTGCAATAATATACAATACCAAATAGCATTAACATAAACAACATACAAACACTATAACGGACTACATCAACGTTCCAAGATAGAAACAAATGCAATATGGACAAACAAAGCAAACATGTCCATGCTCTGAGCTTTTACTTAGTAATCCACATGAGAAGAGTCTAGGCACGAAGGTCTCTCCATCCAAGAAATACCCATAAGGATTCATTAATGTCACGAACCAAAGAGAAACAATCAGTCAACAAAAGCCAGTACTATATCCTTATCATTGAACTATGCACAAAATGGGATTTATATACATGATAAAAAGTAGGAAGGAACTATTTTGATGGACTACAAGTAGGAATTTCACTATCAATTTCAAGATAGAAACTATTTTACAAGACTAACAATTATGAAAGAATTAATACCTCATACATGTAAAGTTATCCAATCAATTCACAAAGTAGATCAACTTCATGTTATTCATTTTGATAATATTTTGAACCTTCCTATCATATCTTTTCTAAGATGAAGTACCTTGTGTCCTCACATTCTAGGAGAGAAGGGTACTAGTGCATTATTATCTATTCTAGTTGACTGGGGGACAAATAATCCCTATCCAATGCATAGGGTTGTGGGGTACATGGCCCACTCAAGTGAGTGAAAGATGTACATGGCCCATGTTCGTTGGACCAACGTCCTCAAGGAGTCAAAACTCTAGGAGATCAAGTCTAGTGCCAAAATTATTATAAACATATTTCACCATTTACAAGATGAGGGTGGTGAACATTCAAGAGACAACAAATTTGTTGTGAATTCATCACAAATCATGATATATATGCAAAAAGGAAGAGGGAAAACACTCCAACAATGAAATCAAAGATCTAATACCTTATATTCCAAGAAAGAAATCTAGTCTTTTCTCAACTAGTATCCAAGAATCTTTGAAGTTTAAAATCCTAACAAAGGGAAATATTCTATTTTATTATTTGACCCTTGGATTTGGAATTCACTTATTAGGTTTCCTTAGTCATAAGTTCATTCATGTGCGGCAAAAAAAACCACGGTGGAATTTTCCATCATTCTCTCTCCCCTCTCTCACCCTAGCGCCGCTAGCATTTATTCTTGCATAGGCGGCTAGCTGGGGGGAGGGGGTTGGCCGCCGCAAAGCGGTGCCCCGCTCCCCCTCGGCCTCTTCTCGCCCGTCATCAGTAGAGTCTCTTCTTCGGGAGGTGTGTGGACGTGGTGTCTTTGGAGGCAGCGGTCTTCTTCCTCCCTATCGTTGAGCCCAGCCGCGATGAGTTTCCTATCCATTTCTCTTTTATTGGCTTTCTGTTTAGATTGTTCTCTTATTTTGTCTATCTCGTTGTTAATCAGCGTTGCTTTCTCTTCTCGTGGTAGATTTTTCTTTCTCGGTCAATTTTGTTGTGGAGATTGTATGGCAGCAAGTGCGGGGAAAATCTCCTTTTGGAACACCGATTTGGTGCAGGTACTCTACCACATATGCATACTCAGGTTGAAGGTATTCCTCATAGAAAGTTGCCTTAGCCATTGAAGGAGAAGAGGAATCTATACATCATTGTCCTTATCAGATTCCGATATGAGTTTTTGTGGTGGTTTGTATCTGTTCTTGATCTTTGTGTGGTCTTTTAGTTTGTTTTTCTCCTCATGTAGATGTCGTATGGCCCCTCCATAATGAAATTTGTCTGTTTAACTTCAAAAAAAAAGTCATAAGTTCATTCTTGTTAATTTGATTAATATTCTAGGTGATAATATTACTCTATGATGATATCTTAGATTACACCTAAGACTTTGCATTCATAAGTCATACATTACCAAATAACTTCTAGTGTTTATATTATGTGATGTACTAATCTATTCTATATATGTACATAACTTTTAATATGCATATTTATATTATAAAAAAGGGTTAAATATTTACTATAGTATATTTTCCATATATTTAGGGTTGCCATAATGTCATAGTTAGAAATAATATGTTTTATTTTCCCAATTTTATCATTTAATATCCATGTTCTTTAGTTGTTCCTCAATTAGGTGATTTCTCCCGTTATATGGATCGATACGTACATAGGGGTCAATGATCTAAGGATTTAGTCCAATATAGTATATTACACCTATTGGCTCTATGGATTTTCTCTCTATTTATAACTCTTAGATTTTCTTCATCACATTATGCATGTTTGGCATTGATGAATTATGATCATGTTAATGTATTCCTAGGTCAAGCTAAGTGTGTGGAACTATATACTTGTATTTTTATTTAATAATACATATTCTCTATATCCTTGGTCTGTATTATAGAAAATTGAAAAGGGAAATTCATGCACTAGAATACCGCTCGGCACAACGAGTTCCCTGTTGTGATCCTATACACTAACCAGATTCAAAAGTTTGTGGTTTCTTGGGCCTGAGGTTGTTGTCGTAGAAAGTGGTGGTTGTCTTGTATACAATGGTGAGTTTTACATTTTGTTTACTAACAAGGTCCGACATTGGACAATGGAATAATAGATCGAGGAGAGGAAAATGGAGTAGGGCCTTGACTAAAACCAATTCACCACCACAACCCATAGGGTAGCCTTCTATAGACCTCGATTGAGAGGAAGGGGAGTTGGGGAGGATGTAAGAAGGTTAGTGGAAGAAGAATGGGGATTTGTTGATGTTGTTGCAAGGGTGGTTTGCTGTCGCGATAGGTGGGTCTATATTTAGAGATATGGGTATTAGGGTTCTTATTTAGGGTGTCTAAATGAAGGTAGGAACATCATCAATGTGGTTGTAGGAAGCGTAAAACTCCCAATAGACCTTGTCTAACATATCCTCCTTAGATCGCCAACCTTAATAGCCATTGCTACTTTGGCTTTCCATGCCCTTAATTGAGTGGATGTAATTTTAGGAGGAGTGAATTCAAAGTTTTCAAAGTTGAAATGAAAGAGAAATTAAGGGTCAAGAAGTTATAACATAAAATTCATGTTGATTATGTAATAATAATATGATTTTTTATGTTGTTACACCTACATGCGTATACTTTTTCCCCCACGTACTCAGTATAGAGATATTCTAAACGTGTTTCGCATTCATGCCATTTTAGGTTAATCTACAAATTATCTAAATAAATTGACTTATAGAGAATATGGTACCAAAAGAAAAGATGATTAAGGTCTAATGGAGGATTTACAGATAGATTTACTTTAATGTTGCAACTTCTAGTTTTCCTATCCATCCTCTAGAGGATTTTTATCTTCATATTTACATCAAAATCTTATCCATTCAATGAAAGTTTTAATTATTATTGGTTATTTTCTAAACTTTGATCTTGGAATTATGATGATGGCCCCTACATGCCCTCTCGAACTGCCTTAATTGGGAGGGGGTTGTTACATTTGGTATCAGAGCCCAGATTTACCGTTTAACCTTTAATAACTACTAAATTTTAAAGATTTATGTAGAGCCCAAGGGAATTATTAGGGCATTTTCCTAGGTGATGGTGTCTGGAAGGGATCATGATCCGAGGGCTGAAAAAACTTTCCTATGCACTGCTAGTTGGCTTACAAGGACTTCTAGACCTTTGTGAATTCTTCTTGGCCAAATTTTAAGCTTTTACCCAAAGAAAAATACCTCTAGGTCTTCTTCTCATCCTATGGTTCATAACTTCTCTACCCCCTTCTTCACTCAAAAAAACCTAGGGACCTAATAACTGCTTCCTTTTTCCCCTTTAGAGAGATTAGAGTTATGATTATTAGGGTTAAGGCATCCTCCACCATATCATAATCGATGCATGTAACCGAGATGTCATAGACATTAATTTATGATGATTTAAATTCCCGAACATAAAACAGATATCAATCTATTATGTGAAACAACATGGCCCACACCAAGACTACCTTCATTAGTAATGACACACACCAGGACCACCCAGACAAGAAGATCTCCCACATGAAGAGGGTTTTCTTACATAAGAGCAGGAGATCCATGGAAGGTGAGTCTTCCAAGATTCAAAAGAGGTCAATGGAGTCCTACACTACAAAATGTACTAAACCTAAAGCCATCCCCTTTGAAATCTTGATCCCAAAAGATGTTCCTGACCCTAAAGCTGAACCCATGGAAGAACATGAACCTAAGCCTAAAGGTAACACCAGTTCTGGTGGCCCCATTTTTGTACCTATAGTCGGGAAGGTGGTGATCCAGACATCGGAGATGCTCTCACTAGAACAACAAAAGAAACTCATTGAGGTCATTTGTGCCCTATCCCTCAAAGATGTCATGAGAGATAAGAATGTGAACCCCAACCTATCTGCCCTGGTCTCAGTGCCACCATCCTCAACTTCATGAAGATGAACATAGAGAAGGTTTGGGTTGAAGACAAGACATAAGTCATCGAAAAGGCAATTGAATGGCTCCCAAATGTGGATAATGGCTTCCACATCCTAGAGGTGCAACCCAACAAGAAGGTTATCTTAGACACTCACCTCCTCAAAGGAGAAATAAAGATATAATGGGAAACTACAATACTGACAAAGAACTGACCGTGGAGCTGATAATCTCGGTAGATTTATGCACCATCTTTACTGCAAGGTTTGTCCCCAACTCTTCCAAGATGGATCAAGAGAAGAAGTTAATGCTCATTTATCAGGGAAGAAGTTAATGCTCATAGACAAATTTCCTATACCTGCCTCACAGGGTCAAGGCCCTATGGCATCCCAAATAGTAGTTACAGCCCAACCAGGGGCAGTTCCAGCTATGGGTGAGTGTTGACAAGCCTGATTTTTAGGATTGATGATGAGGAAGCTCAGGCCAATAACAACCAACTCACAGAAGGTAACCATCCCGAGAACTCTATTTCCTAGCCTTTACCATGAAATGCATAATAGTTTTGAATGCCACAAATAAATGGAGGATTTCTTGATATCATTGAACATACATTTGAAGTCTTAGTTTATTCTGTTTCTACCAATACTTTCATTTTCAGAAATCTGACAACTATGCTTTGTTTGGATTTCAGGGACTTAGGATACATTTTGTAAGTCACTATCCAAAGTGGTTGTATATTGTCATCCCTCATAAAGACACATGTCATTCCAGTTAAGTACATGAATAATGAACTCCCTAACAACTTTATCCTCCTTGATATGAATGATCTTAATGTCATAAAAGGAATGGATTGAATTTATTACTATAATGCTAAGATAGACTGTAGGGAAAAGAAAATAAGTATAGAGAAACTAGATCATCCACCCTTTACCATTTGTTGCATAAACGATGCTATCACCAACTTGTATGTGTCAATCATGAAGGCAGAATGGTTGGTAACTAAAGGTTGTTTAGTGTTCCTAGTTGTAGTTACTGAGCCACACTGTAAGGTTCATCCCTTAGAAGAAATAGGGGAAGTCAGGGACTATGATGATGAGTTCTTGGATGACTTGCTAGGCATACCTTTAGAGAGATAAGTGTATTTCTTAATAGAGCTAGCTCCTAGGACAAACCCAATTTCAAGGGAACCTTACCTGATGACTCCTTCCAAGTTGCTTGAGTTATAGGAGAAACTGAAGGAATTCTTAGAAAAGGGCTTCATCTCACCCAGAACATCCCCGTGGGGAGCACCAGTTTTATTTTTGAAAAGGAAGGATAGGTTGCTCCACATGTGTATAGATTACAGAATGATAAATCAGGCCACAATTAAAAAGAAGTATCCCCTACCCCCACATAGATGACATGTTTGACCAGCTAAAATTGCCCAAGACTTCTCTAATATTTATCTTAGATCTAGGTACCACCACTTGCAAGTTAAGAAGGAAGACATCCTAAAAACTGCATTTCGGACCCCCTATAGTGCTATGAGTTCTTGGTCATGCCTTTTGGGTTGTCCAATGCTCCAAGTGTGCTCATGAACCTCATGCATAATTTGTTCCAACCCTTCCTCTATACCATTCTCATAGTGTTCATAAATGACATCCTAGTATACTCTAATGATCTAAAACAACACCATCATCACATGTATAAGGTCCTTGATATCCTGAGAAAGCAAAAGTTTGATGAGAAATTCTTGAAATGCAAGTTTTGGATAGACTGAGTTATGTTCCTTGGATACATTATATCTATACGAACCATATAGGTGGACCCTGCCAAAGTAGTGTATGTTCAAGAAGGGCCAACACCGAAGTACCTATATGAAATTTGTAGTTTCTTGGGATTGACTGGGTATTACCAATGATTCATCAAGGATTTCTCATATACTGCATTGCCTCTCACCAAGCTCAACCAGAAGGACAAAAAGTTGGTATGGTACTACCTATACAAAATCTTACCTTAGCCCTCATTTTGTCCATACCATCAGGTAATGATGGGTTCATTATCTTCACTGAAGCATTGAATATGGGATTAGGATGCATGTTGTAGAAAAACCAACATGTTGTCACCTTTTTCTCAATACAACTCAAGCCAAATGATTGAATTACCAACCCACAATCTAGAACTTGTGACAATTTTCTATGCCTTAAATATTTTGGTGACACTACCTGTATAGATCTATCTTTGACATCTTGACCGACCATAAGAGCTTGAAGTACCTACTGACTCAGAAGGGCCTAAACTTATGACAATGACATAGGATGGAATACTTGAAGAATTTAGATTTCACCATAGCATAACATCATGGTGAAGCTATTGTGGTAGTCAATTCCCTCAATCATAAATGCCTCAATTGTGTTGTTGGTTTAATCACTCAATGGAAGATAATAGAATACTTTGTACATGGAACCCACAATCTTTGGATGATAGAATCCATTTGGATAGAATCCCAATCATGTTGACCTATTGATCGGGCTTATAGCATCCCAGTTGGTTAGTCCAGATCTAGAGAAGATGAAGGGCTTTATGGTGAAGCCTCAAACACACCTCTCGGTGGGTGTGAATGGTAGAATCAAATATAAACCATTGTATTTGCATTCTCTAGGATGCACTGTTGAAGGCTCACATCCTTCAAGAAGATCATGGATCAAAGTACATCATACACCTTGACACCACTAGATGTTCAAGAACTTGCAACAAATCTTTTGGTGGCCAGGAATGAAGTGAGACATAGCCTTGTATGTGGCTAGTTATCTTACGTGCCAGATGGTGAAGGTTGAGTACCGGTACCCAGTGGGTTATTGAAATCTATCAAAGTTCCTGAGTAGAAGTGGGACTAGATCACTATGGATTTTGTGGTAGGTCTTCCCAAGATAAGAAAAGGACATGACACTATATGGGTCAAGGTGAACTGCCTAATCGATTCAGTAGACTTTCTATAACATATTAGATCTCAGACCCTACCCTAGAAGTTGACATTTTGGACTTAGCTAAACAAGGTTGAAGGTTGGACCTAAATAGATGTTTAGTATAACCCCAATGAGCTAATTCATGTATATATTACCTTAATGTAACCTAATGTTCTAACATTAATCTTAGGTTTATAATGGATACATAAAATATGCCACATAACTCATTTTGGTGGTAATATGAAGATAAGAAACTTAATTGGATGAATAATTTAGATAATGGACGTTAATGGGCCATATGACATATCTCATAAAAAGAAGTCTCAAAAGTGGAAACGAACTTTGAATTTGAAATCTACATATCAAAATTAGCCTACATGTCAAATTTCATTTAAATTGGACAACCTTGAAATATTAAGATAAGTTTAGGAGAGAGAAAATGAGTAAAAGGAATAAGTAATGAATAATGGGATCATATAACTTCAAAATATGGAAATAATGGAAATTTAATATTCAAAACATCAAAAATGACTTGTGGATGAAGTTTGGTCCAATTTGGATGTTGTTTGTGCAAGTTATGCAATTTTAGGTACATTCTAGACTTTTCTACAATTTACCCAATTGGGAGGTTTTCTTTCCAAATTTTCACATGCATTATAATACTTATATATTCCCTTACCACTCTTGAGTTTTTGAACCATAGGTGTTGTGCTCGAGTCTTGTCCCCTGCTTTGGGGTCCTGACCCCGGCACAGTAGAGGTGCGGCATCGTCCAGGAGGTTGCCTGTTGTCTCCTCTACTGCTGTGTGAAGGAACACTCTCAAAGTGTTCGATGAAATGCCACTGTGCAAATAGTGGCATCACGTTATGGAGCATCTGCAAGGTTCTTAGTGAAATGCCTCTGTGCAAATAGTGGCATTTGGGTTCTGGCCAGGGTCCTCGCCTAGAGTCGGCCTCATCTCAACTAGGAATAGACTGGTTGAGCTTTGTTCTCATCTAGCTCGACTCTACAGTTCAGTGAGCTTCTCCTTGATGCAGATGTGTGATCGGGTTGCGCCTCTTAATTTGCTTGTCTCTTGTTTGGTGAAGAGGACTAGGAAAGTTATCTTTCCCTCATACTTTATGAGATGTTCACAACGCCAGTGATGGAGAAGGTGGTCGTTTTCTTGTCTAGGACATCAGCCGATGGACAACTCATGGATGGGCACCTCCTGCTTTGCCTTCTATAGCTTGGATGCTTTTGCTTTGGTGAAGGAACCTTTTTTCATCTAGTCTAGAAAATATTGCCCTTCCTTTTATGATTGGTCAGCTTCTAGTCTTCCAGGACGACACAATTTGAAGGTGGGGTTAATGTTAGTGTTTGTACTGGTTGTTCTCTGGTTAATGCCTTCATCTATTAGGCAGTGTTTGTATTATCTTAGAAGATTTGGGGTCTTGTTCCTGTTCTACTTTTGGGGGTCCTATATACCTTTTTTGTTGTTTCAGATGTTTTCATCCCTGGTTGTAATAGGGCACAGTGTATGTACCCAAAGTTTTGGAATTATATAGTAACACACTTTTTTACCAACAAAAAAAAGTTTTTGAACCATAGGGAGCCTAGTTGCACCTTGGTTTGAAGGTGTTTCTTTCCAAGGGCATTTTAGGGATTACTCTCTTTATAAATGAGCTTATCTTTAGAAGCTATCAACCAATGGAGTTATTTCTTTGATTGGATGTTGGTTGGGATGGCCTATAAGTGTCCATAAATCGACATTTGATATTCAAGAAGCCTCTATGATCTGTCCTCTTGCATGGCCATGAAATCCCTTAGAATTGGACACATGGAAAGTAACTTGACACCTCATTCTTGACTTATTCCTTATCCATAAAGGTTTGCATGTCCATGGACACTCTTATACATGACACATGGAAAGTCTCATAGACACCTCATACTTGACCTCTTTCTTTATATAGCCATTTCTACCCCTTCCCAACTCCCAATTCGAAAACTCTTGCTCTCCTTTATTTCCTCTAGCTTAGAGCATCATTCCTATTTTGTTTTGCCATGAAGGTGTTGTCCCAAGGTAAAAAGGAGGTGCCTACCTTGGTGAATAAGGCTCCTAGGGTTCCAAATTTCTATATTTAGGATTTCTTAAGCTCCTCCTTGGTGATTTTGATCAAAACTAGTAAGTATTCTCCTTTCCTTCCCTATTTTCATGTTGTTAGTCTTCCTTCCACCTTCCTCCAGGTCAAAACCATGGCCTTCCATGGTGAAACCCCAACTATAACCCATAAACACCTCATATCCATGTTCTTTTATTAGGGGTTTTCACCTCTAAAGTGGATAAGGTGCTTCTTGCTCGAGATAGGAGCTTTGTTGGAGAAACCAGCCTCTCTAAGCTTGGGAACCTTACTTATTGGACATGTCCACCTTCCCTAGAGGTTCTTTGGAGGCCTAGGCTTGGATCTAGTACTGACTTGGACTCTTTAGACTCTGAAGTTGAGGTATGATGTATCCCCTATTCTTCTATGTTGAGCAATTCACCTATCCTTATTCATTCTCTTTGTCCTATGGACATTAGCCTATACACAATGTCTTTTCTTTTGAAAATCATGGTTCATGTGAACAACCTTATTTGATATTGATCATGCGATCATGGATATTCTTTTGAACTCCTATCTTATTCTTTGTTCATGATTGAACTCTAAATTATGACATGTGATGTCTTTTTCCCACTTATGAGGTGGATGTATATGTTGGTCACTTATGTGGTGACTAGTTTATATATTCTGACTATACTTTGTACTTGCCTCTACATTTAACATGCTATGAGATTCAATAGTACTAGAGTATTGTAATTGCATTAGTTTTTATGGAAGATGTGTTATATCCTACTGAGAAGATGTGATATTTCCTTCTCTTTTGGGATGGAAAGGAACCTCATACCCAGGGCAAGATGTGTAATTCTTCACCAATGTTTTATAAATTGGGGGGATTGGCAATATTCCTTTCTCTATTAGGTTTCAAGTTTATGAGACTTGGTTGCCTTTGTGTTTATATTGTTCTAGGGCTATGTTTATCTCACATGCATGCAGGTTGATGATATGGGGTGTGTACCCTAATTCTTTACATGTTCTTGTGTGGCACAATCTTTATGTTTTATTAATGAAAAGTATTCTTTTGTTATCATATGATTTTAATTCCTTTTCTCTTGATACCCATTTGGGTGCTCCTTATCCTTTCTATGGGAAGCCTTTTATATTTGTTGTCCTTTATTCCATATATAGCTCAATTTTCCTATTTAGTATGCACATACCAGCCTTTGCTGATGTCATCTATTTTCTCTTCTTGTTGGGGTATGCTTCCAACCCTAGGTGAAGGACTTGGATGATAAGGCATGAAGTTTTGGACTAGTTTAAGGAGCTAAATCTTGGAGACAAAGTTGTTATGGTTTACATTTCCCTCTACTTAGATCCTTATGTTGTATCATACATGTAAACCCTTACATGATATTATGATGTACTTTTGTAATAATCTTGTGATAAATTGAATATAGGCAACATCTTTATTTTGCTTCTATACTTTGGTTGTTTTGAATGCCATTTATTGAAATTTGAAAATGTTACACCTATTCCAGCGTACCTTTGAGTGTGTTCGGAATTGATGTTTTATTCTTCAAATATTTAGTAAGGGGGTGATCCCGCCTCCTTACACTTTCTCAACCTAAAGATTACTGCCAATGTGGCAGACGTAGCTGAGCTTTACATTTGAGTGATAGTGTTTTTGTGTGGTTCTTCGAGTTTGATCATCTCTTCCCATGACCTTACGTTCACCTTAAATATGTGGAAAAAAGTTCAAGAGGATCTCAACACAATGCTAAAGTTTAGCATGGCCTATCATCCACAGACTAATGGTCAATAAGAACATACAATATAGACCCTAGAAAATCTGTTTAGAACATGTGTCCTAGATTGGGTTGGATCATGGAGAAAAACCTAACCTTAGCTAAGTTTGCCTACAATAATAGTTACCAAGCCAATATGAGGATGCCTCCTCGTGAATCTCTTTATAGTAGGTCATGTCTATTCCACTTCACTGGGATGATGTTGGTGATAGGAACTTTCTTAGGTCATAAGAACTATAGTTATATGTTGATAAAGTCGCTTTGATGAAGCAAAGGCTAAAGAAAGTCAAGGATCGACATAAGTCATATGATGATGCAAAGCAGAAGGTCTGCACTTTATTGTAGGAGACCATGTTTTTATGAAAATATGACCCCTCTGGGCTTAGTTAAAAATAGAGGAAAATTGAGTCACTGGTATATGTGCTCGTTTGAGTGACTAGAACGAATTGGTGAGGCCACTTATTGACTAGCTTTACCGCCACAATATAGCATGATGTGTGACGTATTCCATGTGCCCAATCTGAAGTACTATGTGAAGGATCTTTCCCATGAGTTGAACATTGAACCCATACAACTCCGAGGAAATTTGGTATATCCTGATTCACTTGTGAAGATCTTGGATTCAAATGTGAAAGAGATCAGAAATAAAAATATTGAGATGTGAAGGTTCTTCATAAACACCATGTTGAGGATGACTCAACATGGAAAAATCTCACTCCCATGTTTTTCGATGAACAGTCTAATTTTGAGGTCAAAATTATTATGAGAGGGAAATGATGGTATAACCTGAATATTCATGTTTTTATACATATATTAGATGCAAATAATGTATTGTTTAGTACCTATTAGAAAGCTAGAGTTCCCTACCTTTTGTTAATAGTTTTGGTTTGAGAATACAAATTCTCAATATGAAAAGGGATTTCATGTGTTTTTTGATTTTAAATAACCCATTATTAGTTGTTGGCTAAAGAAAGAGTGGAAACTCAATAACAAAGGAATTTTCAAAAGTAATGATAATTGGTAATCAAAATAGGGAATTGTTTTGGAAATTTTTAGAGAGACAAGTTGAAGGAAACTAATAAACATAATTCGTCCCTAACTTTCCAAATTTAGGTGGAAAAAGAGTTATATATGACTTAAATAATTCAAATAAAGAAAATTCTTTGTAGGAAAGTAGAAGGTATTAAATCTCTATGTTATGCCAACAAAAATTTCCCAATATGAGATTAAGTTATTAAAAGGCTTTCCTTAAAATTTGGGTTCAATTAAAGAAAATAGGAGAGAGATATTAATTTATTAAGTTTCCCTAAAGTGTGGGATTAACTAATATATTTATGTGAATTATCACATTTAATCCGATTATCGAATCTAGGGGTGTCCCTTTAATAACGTCGTGCGGCCTATTAAACCTTAGATCCTAGATCAACAATCTAGAGATCGTGTCCCACCTCTAGCCAGATCGGGAAATTGGCTTTAATGTCAGCTTCATTCCCTTTCACTCCTCTCTCTCCCTGATCCATGTGAACACCTAAAATTAACCCCATTCAACTCAGAAGGTGATTCCAAATCTACATGACCCCATATGACCCCACTTTGAAGTCCTATAGGGACTTTCCCCAATCAACGCATGGAGCCAGGTCCCATTGGAAGAAACTCTATAATACATGCCTATATAAGACATTGGGACCCCTCTTTGAGACAAAAACTCCCATTACGAGACTCAAGGATAATTTCCCTACCTCCAATTCAATTGCTAGACATTTTCTTCACTTTTGTTTGTTCTCTTTTGCCTTGCCGAGAAACTTCCTCCAAATCCGCTTTGTTCTGGATGCCAGCGAGCAATTAGCAATCACAGAAGAGTTCATCAGAGTGAGGTGAAGAGACTTTTATGATCGCCTGCCCCTCAAAGGCCAAAACACACAAAGTCAACCTCTGAGTTGACTCACCCAGAGAATCAATTCATGAGAGAAGAAGGACCAACGTTGAAGATAAGCCTCGGGGAAATTACTTCTCTACCCGACACCCGTTGGTGAAAGGTAAAGGTCACACCTATCTTTTAGTGTTATTTTGACCCCTCACCACATGAGTGTGGGCCGCCACCATGGAGCGAGCCACTTGGGTTGGAATTTTCCCCATGATGTGCAAGTTACCCATTCATCTGCCAACATGGTGAGTTTCGATTGGTCAACACATTATCATTTTACAAAATTTCTTGTAAATAACTAGTAGGTTCAGATATATCGAATCTATATATGACTACCATAAAAAAATGCATAAAATCCAATAAAGTAGGTTTCTTTACCTAATTATGTCTGGAGTTCCAAAAGTGCATAAAAATGCATACTTTACTAGTTTAATACATGTAAACCCTAATTTTATGGAAGTGATGGTCATATATTGATTAATTAGTCCTAATGAGTGAAGTATTATCTAATTTGGACAACCCTTTCCTACATGCCTGGACCACACGACTCAAGACTGGCATGCCATGCCCATGTGGGCCCCACCTACTGGAGGGGTTATGGCTCTGATACCATTTGTAATGCCTGGGCCCACTGCCCAAGGCTCTAGTAGAGTTTTAGGAATGACGACTGTCCCCACAGACCACCACTAGCCTTAACTGCGCACTTTGTCCTCACTCACGTGCATGCTAGGATCAACTTCCCGACAGGTCACCCATCCCAGTACTACTCCAAGCTGAGCACGCTTAACTATGGAGTTCTTAGTGATGGGCTCCCGGAAAAGGAGGTGCACCTTGGTGATATGGATAGTCCAATCATTCCTTTTAAGATCATGTTATCCGAGGTCTGAAATCCTAGGATGTTACAGTATGCCCTTAGAGCCAATCATGTGATGATTGAAATCGCATAAACCATAAATGATTTGATTAATTCTCATAAAGGCAAGCTTCCTATTCATCATGTTTCATTTAGTTATGAGATAATGAGGAAACATTATGAATCTCTAAAGAATGACAATACTTAATGATGTATGTCTTCAAGTACGTGACTTGGAGGATGAGATCTTATGAATGTTAAGAGTGTGTACATTCTTATTATGTCCCTAGTCAGTTGTTACTCTGGAAGGTAGATAGAAATTGGCAACACATAAGACTAGAGCGTGGGTTGGTTGATGACATAATATCATTATTTATGATATGGCAATATCAAACCAAGAAAAAAGATACATGTTAGAGTACAATGTATTAGACATACCCACCTTGAGAGTGACACATGGAAACCATTATTGGTGGTCATAGTCATCTCTCATAGTGAAGGTGGTGATTATGATTCTTAGACCTAAAATCACTGCATTCATCACATTGTCGTTGGGTACACTTTGACATCATCAAACACATTCCTAGAAGATGGGTTGATATAACGGTGATGATTGGGTGACTTTGACACATGCGGACTGAATGTAAGTGATGATATGGGTTTTTCCCCTCCTACTGGAGATTGATATCATGTCCATTTGATAAGAGAAACTAAGAAATGCATGTGCATGCACATGTGAATCAATATATGTTATTGAGGTCACACTATCTCAGACAGTCTGCTCCTGGTTCAAGGAATATGGATTGAAAGTTGAGAGTATGATGATTCTATGCCTCGAGTTCATTTTGGATATCAGTGACAAAGGAATTATACAATCATCACAACACCTTCCACAGATTGTAGGTTGAAGTTGTTCTCCAACTTTCCATTCACTTAGGTAGCACAAATGTGCAACTAGGCACCACTTCTTGCTTGTGATGTCATAAGTTAGTTATGGAAATTCACTGCCAATGTGATATGGGACCTATAGGGTCACACACATATGAGCTCATCTAGAAGAGGAGTTTGATCTTAAATGATGATTGGATTGATTACTAAAGTAATTAGGTACTCAGTTCACACAACAGATTGGCTGAATGCACTGCCAAATGACCATCACATAGGGTAAGATGGTCGTTTGGTGCACCAGATGATCGTTTCAAGTGTTGAGATGACCATTTGTATAGTCAGGCTAATCAGAAATCGAATGGTCTAAGATTTGCCCAAACTAAGGTGTGAACTAACTAGTTCATTCTGCAGAACTGATCGACCTAGCTCGAGTCACCATACGACCATCTGGGTAATCAAGATGATCATCTTTTATGTGCGAGATCACTCAGTTAGGTTGGAGGAAGATTCTAGAAATTTTCCCAGATCATTTCAATTGCACAATACTTGTGGTACAAAGAATTAATGTCTAGTATTAATAGGAATCAAATTGGGAAACTGTCATATGACCATTTGGCAGAATGGGACGACCATATCACAGTGCCAGATGAGCATTTTATGTCTCTCAGGTTGTGAAAAATCAAGATCTTGCGGTCCCTTCTACTCCCACATAGATCCCAGACAAACTGGGAACCCTGGCCCTAACCCTACCTATAGATAGAGGGGTACTAGGGGCTTCCTAGAGCACAACACAATTGAGAATCAATTACTCTAACAATTGTTGTCCTCTCTAGTTGTGTAAATCAAGAGAGCCCAAGCATGTCCTATCTGACTAGGGAGGAATATCAAGGGAGATAAAAATTGAGGATCATTGTTGTGGGAGAGAAATTTGGTGACTAGTACACCAACGGGAGGGACAACTTATTCCTGTCTGCTATATTTGAACAATAGGAGTCCTATTTGGTCCATGTGAACTACTCTAGATGTAGGATTCCTTGGGATACATCTAGGAGATCGAAGTCAATATGTAGTTTGTGGAAAGACCGTAAGTGTCGCTACAAAAGTTGTCATGTCGTTTGTTCATGGTGAAGACTAGGAGATGCACAACCACCGTCCAAGAGCAACTAGAAGACAGTTGCATTGCAACAAGTTGTTGTCGTTGGACTTGCTCTAGGACCAGGTATAACTCATTAAGAGATCCTTCCTATTTCATAGTAGTTGATGTGATCTTATTCTATTGGGAATATAGATAGATAATTTTTTTGTTTCCGTTGCTATGCTATGTGCCCGTAATTCTCAACAGTGGTATCAGAGCCACGTCAATTTACTATGCTTTAGGATAATCAATATGATCATATTTTTGGTTTAATTATTTATTTATTACATATTATGTGAATATTTAAATTTTCTCATATATGTATCCGATCAAAGACCACATAATCCCAATATATATATATATATATATATAGAGAGAGAGAGAGAGAGAGAGTCAGGCTAGTGTACACTTGAGTGTATCGGAGGCACCGTGCACCTCAGTCATTTTTAAAGATGAACTAACTTTTTGAAAATTCTAAACCGTTGATCTTCTTAAATATCTTAAGAACATATTATATAATAAATTTTAGCTCATTTGTATACTTATGGTCATGCATCTAAAGGAGGCAAGAATCATGCATTTCAAATTAGTTTTGTGCGTTGATTTTGTTGTCCTTGGATGAGTGACTTACACTCATCAAAATGAGATCAAATTTTGTATGTGGCCTATTATTATTGTAACCATGCAGATCAATGGATTGGATTTTGGAAAGACAAGGTCTATGTAGGAAAACACCATTGATGTGTACGGCATAATCTATACACACAAGTGTATTCTAGCCTGACTCTCTCTCTCTCTCTCTCTCTCTATATATATATATATATATATATATATATATACATATATATATGTATATATATATATATATGTGTATCTATATATATACACATACATATATATATATATGTACATATATATGTGTGAATATTTATACATATATATATGTATGTATATATATATATATATATATATATATATATATATATATATATATATATATATATATATATATATACATATATATATGCAATTTACACGCGTTGACCTAAAAGTGGTTTTGATGGTGGATGTGTAGCATGATTATGGACAATACCCAATATCTGTGTGTGGTGGATGCTTTGGTTTTATTCCTATTTTATCTTAGTCTACGTACCAAACCTCTTCCTCCCTCTTCCAAATGTAAATTTAATTCTTTCCTACCTTTTCTCCCCTCAAATATAACTTGAGGTTTATCTTTACAATGTAATAGTTTAATAGCAATAGGATAGTTTCTTTTCTTACAACGACTAAGAAGATGACATCCCGGGATGAGATGACCAGTTCATGATAGGAACCGAGCATCTGGAAGAGCATGGAGGATAGAACGATGGAGCTAGAAAATCTCTTGGTGGACCCAACTAACCATTTGGAAGGAGTTTAAACATCGGTTGGACTAGAGGCCATACAACCATTCGTGATGACCAACTGACCGACCAAGAGATGAGATGACAGGTTCAAGGGTTGAACCGATCTACCCAAATGGTCAAGCACAAATCTACACCAACAACAAGTTCATACATGAGATGTGATGATTGACCTAGGTGGTAGTGATTCCATCTGCCTCTAAGGAATTACAAGTACACATGGCCATAACCATCACTTTCTGTTTTAGATTGCATGTTTACATTATGGGATATAGCATGTATATGATGTGTACCATATATATGGTGATTGGATACAATATATGTATACATATGATGTATATAAAGTCTCTCAAATCAAATATATTAAGTCCAAGTTTCTTTCTATTAGAGACACACATGAAAATATTGATTGAATAAGCATAGGATATGCAAAAGAGTAATTCTCTATTTATTTTGTGGAAGTGTGATGATTGTAACATAGGATTCGCAAAAGTGAGATGCATTATTATCGTGTCGGCTTTTGGGATAGGCTTAACTGGTGATGCCTTAGTGAGACTAAGCACTAGAAGCATACATATGATTATGGAAAAGAGTTGTACATATCATCTATCCAAGATTTGCATATAGATGCAATTGGCAAAAGTTTCCTATCTAAATAGTCAAGTTGTGGGAAATCAACAAAAGCAGACTCATGATTTGATGGATCATCGATCTTGGCTCATTAGAAAAGTGTTCATTGTAGTTTTCCGAATTGATACTTAAGGGTTGTCATTTTACATAAAATAATGAGAATGATAATGAATTAATGACCTAATTATCTTTGCCCAAATTCAATTCTAATCAAATCAAATAAAAAATGATTTTTGACAAAAGTCCAAATTCTTTTGTAGAATCAAATGGCAACGAACAACAATCACTTCTCTCTACAGTTAGTCCTTCATAATGACAAACTAATTGGGAACAACTTCCATGATTGGTTCAGGATGTTGAGAATCATTCTCATACAGGAGCACATGATCTATGTCCTGGAGATGCTAAAACCAAAAGAACCACCTCAAAGTGCACCAATGACTGACAGGGATGCTTACAAGAATCATACTAAAGATGACATGGATGTCAACTATATGATTCTATGTTCCATGAACTATGAGTTGTAGAGGCAGCATGAGAACATGGATGTGATTTAGATGGTCACACATATCATGAACATGTTCCAAGATTAGGCAAGAAAAGAGAGATATGATGTCTCCAAGGCCTTGTTCAAATATACCATGGTAGAAGGTGACCCATTAGGTCCTCATGTAATCAATCTTATTGGGTATGTGGAGAACCTATCTAGAGTAGGATTCCCCTTGAGTCAAGAGTTGGTTGTTGATGTGATTTTGCAATCTCTACCAGAGTTATATAGTCAGTTTGTCATGAACTACAACATGAACGACTTTGACAAGCAGTTGACAAATTTGTTGGGCATGTTAAGAACAGCTAAGACATAAATGAAGAAAGACAACCCCAAGCTTGTGATGATGATCAACAAGACAAAGGGAAAGTATAAAGGCAAAGGCAAAGCTAAGAAGGGTTCTAAAGCTAGCTAGAAGCCCAAGTCTTCAGATATCAAAGAATAGGGGGAAGTGAATAAAATAACAAATGATTGTCACCATTGTCACTAGCTTGGACATTGTAAAAGAAATTACCCACTCTAATTAGAGGAATTAATGAAGAAGAAGGAAGGCACTGAGACCCCCACTTCAGGTGTAAATGTTATAAGATAAATTTGATTACTTCTTCGTTTAGGTATGTGATACCAAAAAGGGATCTAAGATACTTGATGTGCAGGATCTGATAAAAAGTAAAATTCTTCATGGAAGGACAAAAATGGACAAGGTGAAGCAAGAGTTGCAGAAGATTTAGTCTACATTTAAATTTATCTTAGCCCAATGGGCATGTAATAGAGTTAGTAGAACTGCTATTTCATTATGCCATCAAATAGAAACATTTACTTTAACGAATCTTGTATGACAAGGATGATAAATCAATAAAGTGAGATATTTGCGTTTTTGTTTCAAAAGATATGATCTTGCATGGCAACACCAAAACACTAATGATCTTTGTACAAAAGACCTTGAGATGAGTGTTTATAACATGAATACCAAAGGATTATAATTGATAACTCAAGACTATCATTAGCAATAGTCACCTTGTATGTACATATAAGAAATGCATGTCTAGAATGCATATTAATGTTAATCTAGTTTCCCTTGGTTATCAAACCTAAGGAAACATGCAAAGCCTTATTTACGCACAATGTGACATGACGTCTGTCACTAGATGTAGTGGGAGGATAACCCTTCCATTAAACCCCATACATGTGATGCATGAAGATCTTATAGAATGAATGCTATAGATAATTACTTATACATTCATTTATTGGTAATATGACAATATATACTTAGTAAAATGGAAATCTGTCGAAATGTTCAAGGTGATTAAAAATGAAGTATGACATTAATGAAAGTATTAAGAAACTTTGATGAGATCAAATGTTGAAATACTTTACATCAATACCTTGAGTACTTTCAAAGAAAGGACTATGATAATGTATCACAAGTCAAATACATTTGAACATGATGATTTTTCAGAGAAGGAATTATACCATGATGAATGATGATATGATTATCAATTAATCTAATCTTATTATCCTCATAAATATATACCTATCACTAAATAATGTAACATCTGAATGGTTTATAAGAAATCATATATGATATGATTTGGGAATGTCCCAATATGTCTAAAGGATTGAAACCTACATTTAGAAACTAGTTTCTTGAAATGGTTTATCACAAACCATAATTGTTGAATGTTACTATATTAATCCCAATCCAATACCAAAATGTTTTTTATAGGATAATTGAGTTCCTAAAGAATCATTGGGAGTAAAAGTAGAATTCACAATGTTTAAGATCAACAAAGAGGTATAGTGAGAACTAAGAGAATCATAAGTTATTGTGGAATCTCGAGTTCATCATACAACACATAACAAAGTAATTTTAATATACCATGTCTGAGATTGGAGGATTGTGAATCCAACAACTCACATAGGTTGGTCATGATAGGATGAGCCAACTAATCGACTAGAAGCCATTAAGTACCATAATCTGAGTAATGACTCAAGGCCAATATGGGGTTCATTTAAGCTAACAAGGTAGGACATTGATAGCGGTACCTAAAGGGGTAGTACCGAAAGGGTGAAATAAAGTCATGTGGAAAATATCTACATGGACGACATAAAGGACATATTGGTTGAATATGTTTTCGAATTAGTTCAAGTTGTTTAATATGATAAATTCCCTTACCAATTGTCAAGCTTATTGTAGTAGTAAAAATATAGTAAAATATTTAGCATATGAAGTTAAAAATTGGATTCCTTAAATGGAATGCATTAGGTTTGTTGTTGTAGTTAAAATAGACTAACAAATTTAGCATATGAAGGTAAAAACCGGATTCCTAAAAGGGAATACATTAGAGGATGTGTACGTGACACAACCTAAAGGGTTTTATAACTTAATGAATGAAAGTAAAGTCTATAAAATACAAAGGTTCAATCTAGGATTGAAATAAGAATCTCAGAGGAAGCACCAAACACTGGTGGTTCTTTCTTGTTGGAAGTGAATGCAACGAAAAGACCCGGAAATAATGAATAATGAGACAATTCCAAAAATGTCATTTCCAAATTGTTTTTTCCTTCCCATCATCCGCACATCCTCTAACTTGACAAGATAGTCAAACAGTTTCACTTGAATCAAGATAAAAGATGATATTTGTGATTACAAAAGATTTAGTGGGAGCATATATGAATATTCCACATATAATGAGGAATAACATCTCAATATTGTGAATATTGAGATTTGGCATGGAAAGACACTTCAACAATGAAGGATTAAGTGAAACATATTATAAGATAAGGATCAAGATCTATAGAGATAGTTCTTCAATGTTTAACAATGTAAGTTTAAGCACATGTTATAGCAAGATGTTGAAAGAATTCCACACGGAAAGGATTCAATGAGAGACAATCTGGATTAGTCTCATGAACCTTATGTTGCAATTCTTGTGAAGAATGGAAATGACATGATAAAGATGCCATAGGTTGTAACATTGGATCTATCATGAATGCTATATATGTACTTGTCCCATATAATCGTGTATGTATTGGACATGACAAGATGATACTAGAATCCAATAAGGGCTATTGGAATGTCATTAAAGATATCCATTAGCACTTCGGTAGTACTTAAGGATAGATTTCTATTCAATAAGGATAGCAATAAAAAGAAGAGTTGGATGTATCGATGCAAGATTCCATAATGACAAAGTGATCACAATAAAATATATTTTATTTAAAAGGAGAAATGTTGTTAGTTGGAAGGGTTCTGAACCAATCGCCATTAGTTCTATTCTACAATAGAAGTTGAGTATAACACAAAGTCATAATATATGGATCTAGAAGTTCATATGATGAACTTATAGATGGAGCTACTTGTTAGGCAAGGAATATCAGATACCATATTATGGTGGTTTCAGCTCAGAGTGAAGAGATAAGAAACATGCAATATACCGACTAATAGAGATTTCTAACCTACTAGATTAAGCACTTGCACAGTTGAAACATAGTGGACATGTTTGGATCACTAAGAATGAGATTCGTGGATGATTGTCTATAAGTGCAACTGGGAGTCTATTGGTAAAGTATGTATGTAGAGCCAATCATGTGATTATTGACATGGTGTAAACCATAAATGAATTGATTAATACTCATAAATCCAAGCTTCCAATTCATTTTGTTTCATTCAGTTATGAGATAATGAGGAAACATTATGAATGTCTAAAGACTGACAATACCCAATGATGTATGTCTTCAAGTATGTTAATTGGAGGATGATATCATATGAATATTAAGAGTGTATACATTCTTATTATGTCCCTAGTCAGTTGTTACTGTGGAAGGTAGATAGACACCATAACACATAATACTAGAGTGTGAGTTGGTTGATGATAGATTCTCATTAGTCATGATATGTCAATATCAAACAAATCATAAAGATACATGTTAGAGAACAATGTATCAGACAGACCCAGTTTGAGAGTGACATGTGCAAACCATCATCGGTGGTCATAGTCATCTCTCATAGTGAAGGTGGTGATTGTGATTATTAGACATGAAATAACTACACTCATCACATGCCGTTGGGTATGCTTTGACATCATCAAACATAGTTCTGAAACATGGGTTGTTATAACGGTGATGATTGGGTGAATTTGACACATGCAGACTGACTGCGAGTGATAGAGATGGGATTTACCCCTCCTAATAGAGATTGATATCATGTCCACTTGATAAGAGAGATTGAGAAATGCATGCACATGTGAATCAATATATGTTATTGAGGTCACATTAATTCAAACAATATGATATTGGTTTAGGGAACATGGATTTAACGTTGATAGGATGTCGATTCCATGCCTTGAATTCATTCTGGATATCAGTGACAAAGGAATTATACAATCAGTGCGACACCTTACACTGATTGTGGGTTGAAATTGTTCTCCAACTTTCCATACACTTAGGTAGCACTGATGTGTGACTAGGCACCACACCTTGCTTGTGATGTCATTAGTTATTTATGGACATTCACTACCAACATGATGTGGGACAAATAGGGTCACACACATAGGAACTCATATAGAAGAGTATTTTGATCTTGAATTATGATTGAATTGATTACTAAAGTGTTTAGGAACTCAATTCATGCAACATATTGGTTGACTGCACTGCCAAACATCCATCTCATAGGGTGATATAGTCGTTTGGTGCACCAAATGATCGTATCAAGTGTTGAGACATTCGTTTGGATTGTTAGGCTAATCAGAAATCGAATTGGCTAAGATCTTCCCAAACTGAGGTGTGAACCAATCGGTACATTCTGTTGAACCGATCGACTTAGATTGGGTCATCAGATGACCGCATGGGGGAGCGAGACATCCATCTCGCATATGTGAGATTGGTCAGTTAGGTTATAGGAAGTTTCTACATACTTCTCCATATTTTTTTGATTGCAAAATACTTATGGTGCAAGGAATTAATGTCTAGCATTGATGGGAATCAAATTGCCAATTTTGTATGGGATTGGGAAACTTTCATATGACCATTTGGCTGAATGAGACGACCGTCTAGTAGTTCCAGATGACTCTCTGGACTTCTAGATGAGCATTTTGTGTCTCATAGGTTGCGGAAATTTAAAATCTTCTGGTCCCTTCCACTCCCACACAGATCCCGAACAGACTAGGAATCATGGCCCTAACCCCACTTATAAATAGAGGGGTACTAGGGTTCCCAGAGCACAACAACACAACTGAGAATCAATTTCTCTAACAATTATTGTCCTCTTTGGTTGTGATAACTAAGAGAGCCCACGTAAGTCCTACCTGACTAGGGAGGGATAGCAAGGGAGTGAACAACTGAGGATTGTTGTTGTGTGAGAGCAAGTTGGTGACTAGTATGCAAATGGGAGGGACAACTCCTTCCTGTATGTTCTAGTTGAACGACCAGAAATCTAGTTTGTCCATGTGGACTACTCTAGAGCCAGGAGTCCTTTGGTTGTTTCTAGGAGAGAAAAGTCAATATGCAATCTGTGGCGAGAGTGCAAGTGTCGTTGTAGAAGTTGTCCTATCTGTTGTTCATGGTGAAGTCAAGGAGCAGCACAACCATCGTCTAAGAGCAACTAAAGACAGTTTCATTGCAATGAGTTGTTATCACTGAACTTGCTCCAAGACTAGGTATAACTCATTAAACCATCCTTCCTATTTCATAGTATTTGATGTGATCTTGTTGTTATAGGATTATGGATAGATAAAATTTTAATTTCTATAGCTATACTCGGTGCCTGTAATTCCCACCAGATCACCAATAGACCAAGCTGGGAAAGGAAGGCCACTAACAGACGAAGCCGGGAAAGGAAGGTTGCTAATATTACAAGTATGGAAAGGAAGGCCAATATAGAACTGATCCCAAAAATGGGAAGGTTATGAGAAGTCCACTGTAGGGACCAAACCCCTAGTGAGAGGGTACCCCAAAGAGAATTCCCCCAGTGAGTGGATATGCCACAAACATTGAGCAATTAAGGGTTGAGAAGTTATAACAGAAAATGCTTGTTTGATTATGTAATACTAATTGTTGCTATGGTTGTTTATGTTGTTACACATACATGCATATACTTTTTTCCACATACTCAGTATAGAGATATACTGACAGTGTCTTGTTTCATGTGTTTCTAGTTATTCTACAAATTATCTACAAAAATGGACCTCCAAATAAGATGACACCAAAAAAAGATGATTAAAGTCTACTGGAGGATTTATAGATGGATTTATTTTATTGTTACAACTTTTAGTTTCCCTTTCCATGTACCTCCATAAAGGAGATTATATCTTCATATTTTCATCAAACGCTTTTCCATAAAATGCAATTTCTAATTATTATTCATTATTTTCTAAACCTTGATCCTAGAATTATGATATTGACCCTTGCCCTCTTGTTCAACCTTAATTGGGGATAATGGGAGGAGGGGTGGTTACATTATCTCAAGAGACACTTCAGTTTATTGTGCATGAATGAGGTAAGTATTCTAAGATTGTATCATACTTTTTCACTATCTATCAGTCTGAGGATGATAGGAAATGTTTAAGGCTAACTATGGACCTTGCTCATCATATTTTTTCAATATCCTGGATGTCAACTTTGGATCCCGGTCGGAAATGATCAACTTTGGGATCCTATGAAAGCATATTATATTTGTGGTATGCAAATCAACAATGGAAAATACATCCATTGTAGTCTTAAAGGGTAGGAAATGAGGTCACTTTGTGAGTCAATCAATGATAACTCAGACTATAGTGTAGCCCTATTTCATTGAGAAGTGCATCTTAATATTATCCCACTTCCACTCAAGAATTCTGGGAGGTTGTAGAAGGCCTCTAGTTTGCTGATGCTTAATCTTTACTTGTTGGTATGTTAAGCATCTTAAAGAAAATTCAGTGATGCCAGTTTTCATGTTCTTCTACTAGATTGAGAGTTGAAAGTTCTTATATACATTTATCATTCCAGAGTGAATGGTATATTTGGAATAATGAGATTATTTTCAATTCTTATCCCTCAACTCAGAAACATTAGGCACCCATAGTCATTGATGAAAATGGATAGCTCCATCTAGACTACTTGCATCTTAGTATGGAGCTTCTCTACTAGTTCCTGACTTCCTCTAGCTTAGGACTAGTCTATTGGGCTTCTATGATCTTAGAAATTCAGTTAGGGGTCATGGAAAGACTAGACATTTTTACCTATAGTTTGAAGATACTCTCAAGCTTCCACTATGTGAGTGTATTTAGTTTCTTCTAGTCAGTTATCCTCAAGGAAGTACACTTCGTAGATTTCTTTCTATTCGAAGCATTTGTGACTATGTTGGTCTTACCATGATGGTAAGTGATGAAACCATAATCTTTTAGGTACTCTACCGATAGATATTGTCAAAGATTTAAATATTTCCAAGTGAGTAGATGTGTGATCTTTTTGTGATCAGAGAAAACTATGAATTGTTCCCCATAGAGATAATGCCTCCAAAATTTCGAACCATAAACAATTATTGTTAGTTCAATGAAATGAGTGGGATTGTTGTTTGCATTCAGTTTCAAATGTCACGATCCATATGGTATGACTTTATTCTTTTTCATGAGGACACATCCTAGACCATGTTGAGATGCATCTTTGAATACTTCATTGGTCCTACAAGTAATGCTAAGACCGGGGCATAGGTGTTACACCCCTCTAGTTTTTGAAATCTAGATTCACACTGAATAGTCCACAAAAACTTTATTTCTAATATGTTCAACTTTTTCAAAGGAAGAGATGTAGATAAGAAGTTTAAGATAAACCTTGATAGTATCCTAACAATGCCAAGAAGCATCAGATCTCAGAAGGCTTTTAAGGTTCCTATCATTTACGAACAACCTTAACTTTTTAAGGGTACATAATTATGTGGCATGCATGGATAATATGCCCTAAGATTGTCACTTTAGAGATAAAAAATTCAAACTTTTATTATTTAGCATATAATTTATGCTCCCTGAGAGTGTTTAGATCAATTCTCAGATGTTTCCAATGTTGCTTCATTGTCGTAGAATAAATTAGAAAATATTGATGAAGACAACAATGAAAGAGTCAAGGTAAGGCTTGAAGACTCTATTCATAATGCACATGAAAGTTGTAGGAGCATTTGTCAAACCAAATGGAATGACAAGGTATTTTTAGTGTCTATGCAGGGTGCAAACCACAATTTTGAGGATGTCGAGTTTTTTAATATTCATTGGTAGTAGCCAATGACACGATAAGTTTTTTAGAAATTGTAGGAAATTTTATTTGATCGAATATGTCATCAATCCTAAAAAGAGGATATATATTCTTGAATGTGAGTTGATTTGGCATTTGATAGTTGATGCACATTCACATGGACCCATCTTTCTCCTTGAAAAATAGGACATGTGCACCCCATTGTGAGACACTGGGTTGGATGAGGTCAAGGTTGAGAAGCTCTTGTAATTTTGTTTTCAAATCAACTAATTTTGTCAAAGCCATGCAATATGAGGTTTTTGAGATGAAAGTTGTCCCTGGTAGAAGCTCAATATTGAACTCTACTTCCTGTTCAAAACGAATACCAGGGAGCTTATTGGGTAAGAGATTGGGGTATTCCCTAACTATGTTTATGCCTTTGATAGTCAAGAGTTCCTTCTCTATGACCATTGTATATAGGAATGCTCTGCATCCATATTCCATCAATTTTCAGGCCTTTATGATTGAGATGAGGATCTTATCATACCTTTATGTATGGTCACCACTATTTGATCCCCATTAAGGTGTTTAAAGGCAACTTGCTTCTTTGTACATAGAATATGATCTTGGTGATTGGACAACATGCCCATTCCCAGAATGATGTCAAAATCAACCTTACTAAGGATGAGAAGGTTGATGGGGAAATCTTTCCCACCAAGAGATATGTCTAGAGGAAGGATCCTGCAACATGTGGTTTGTACACTTCCACTAGGGGTATTGAAGTTTAATATGAAGTCCATATACATTGTTTCCAACTATAGAACTTTTTCTAGAGCTTCAAAAATAAATGAACCAAAGGATCCAGAATAAAAAAGGGCCTACGAAGGTCGACCGATGATAAAATCTATACCTTTAATGTCATCCTTGGTGTTTCATCTTCCTCAGTGGTCATATCATATAGTCTCCCAGAGAATTTATTAGTCATCTTGGGTTTATTGTTCAAGTTATTCTTCTGGCCAGAGTTGTACATAGAGTTGCCAAGATGGGAGTGAGGGTTCTTCATTCTTTGAGGATCAAGGCATTTTTCATTGTGATGTACCAGATTGTTATAGTTAAAGCAGAGAGGAGTTGCATCATATCATTCTCCAGGGTGCTTTTTTCCACATATACCACAAAAGGGGTAAGTTTCTTGAGTAGGACGAGGTACACATTCAGAAGGTATATTACAATTATTTTCATGGTTGTTGTTGTGACAGTGTTGATTTTTGTTGTGATGATGTGGGTGGTCTCCATAATTAGGATTGTGACACCTCCTCATGATAAAGAGATTACTCAAAACACAAAACAGGATCAACTACTAATTTATCACATAGTCAAAAATACGGAATAATTAAAACTAATTCCAACAATGTAAATAAACTCTAGAACATTTATAAAAAGTCCATTATTCCATTCTCATATATTGTAACAAGTATTTACTTATGGCACCAAAGACCTCAGTCACATCCTGCATACAAAAGATATTTCACATGTACATGTCATATATTTACAAACATTGGCATACTACCAAAATATCGTGTCGATGCAAGTATATCATCTAGAAAACACATCCCATACCTGAACATGAGAGTACAAGGACGACACTAGGACTCTACTACTAACATCTACAACTAACCGACCTTCTGAATCTATTGATCACCAGGTTGGTTCTCTTCTACATCGCGACCTCGACCACGTTGCCCGCGACCACCTAAAAAAATGTGGTGACCCACGGGTGAGACCCAGTCCCAGTGAGAGATATAACTCTCTCCAACATATATTGATTATAACATATTGATTGACAGTAAATGAACTAAGCGGATATAGTAATGAATAAGCAATTTAACTTGACAAGAAGTATACTTACTCAAAGGTCATATGATATCATCTTGTAAATACTGAATAGTATAAAGACAAGTTAAAGACTAATCAAACAATGTGAGACGTATTTAACCATAGTAAGTATATGACGTGGATCATATCACTTCTTTCATTACATTGCCCTGAGGGATTTGAGAAATACCACTCAAGTCCCAACTGACCACTACTAAGTCAAAATTAGTGCCATACAAGATCTAGGAAGAGTCGGACTCGTAAGATCTTCTCTGCCCCTGGTCAGTACGGGTCTGCCACAGTGACACATAAGGTCAAGCTGCTAACAGCCTAGTCCGTCCTTGGTACGGGTCATGACACTAGTGAAAGAAGGTGGGTACGCATACCCTACCATCCAAGGCACAACCACAGTTGTCCTCCAATCTCATCATCATATATATATAATCACCGAGACATGACAGCAGTCATTCTCAAACTAAGGGCTAGGTATGCCCACTGTCATCCTCCCTAACACTTGAAGTCAGGATGACAAGCACCCTGCATGTTCATCAGTATGCACTTCGAGTGTCCCTTAGGAACACTCATTTCACTATCTGGCAATTTTTGACACTCAGATAGATCTATGGCATAGGGCACTACATGATTAGAGTTTCACTTAATTAGTTATGCCAATTGGGTGAATTAAGGCTAAATCATACAAATGGAAATTCAAACCCTAATTATTTTCTAACAAGAGTATATGTATAACAACTTCAAAAGATATAAAACATTTGAGATATAAATCTTAATCACATTACCACATGCTATCATTCATTACAAATTAATGGACCACACTTATCATCACACTTTTACAAGATACCAGTATCTTATCACAAGTTCTAGGGTTTTAACCCTTATTTGAACATGAAGAGGATTTCACCTCAATCATGGCTTCCAACATGCACAAAGGTCATTAAGACCATCACATTATTCATAGTAAGGTTATCATCATCATTCCATGCCTTAAACAAGGCTCAAAAGATCATTAGCACATATGTGTCCATAGATACTAACATGGCAAGGCACTATGATATTCAAATAGTACTACAATGTGGTTTCAACACAAGAAGAGTGTAATTCATTATCACATTCATAATTCAAGAGGTATGATTATAACCAATCAACATCATATAATTACACTAAGGTTAGGTATAACAAGCTAGATCACATGAGTGTTACACATCCACTTATTATAGCGATTTATCAAATATAACTATATGATGGCAAAGGTAAGACTACAAATTAATGGCATTGAACCATCGAATTATCATCACTACGACCCACATATAATGCCATGTGATTTATTCTAATCCATTGGATGTTGAAGCATCCAATATTTTTCATTGGATCAGGTTCATTGTTCAAGGTTACCAATTGAAGTATAGGTCTAACCATTAGATCAATTGAACCAAGGAACCATTAGTTCAAGGTTTAGTCAAATCTACAATTAAATTCTTAACTCATCATACATGATGATGACCTGATCCACCATTAATTGTGATCATTAGATCACCATTGGTTGTTAGATCAATAATACATTCAGTTAACACCATCAAATATTAAGCTAATGTCATCATCAATTGATAACATCATTAGAATACTTAGTGGATGATAATTAAACATCTAATTGAGCCAAAACCTGACCTAAGGGGGTGACCAAAGGTTGTCACCATAAATTTTCCATCCTTGATCACAAAAATCAGTTGTCAAGATAGCAATACCATTGGTTGTTGAATGGTATGACCATCAGTTGTGCGATAGGGAAGGAAATAGCTTGACAACCCTAATTTGAACCATCAATTGTTTTGTGCTTAGCACCATAGGTTGTTGCTATCAACCTGTCCTAGTTCATGTTACACCTTAGAAAGGTTGTAGACATGTTTACAAGTTCATATAAAACTGGAACAAAATAGGGAACACCACAAAAATTTGTAATTCTAAACAAGCATGGTTTCTTTATGCTTAATTCAACACATTAAGGCATAAACATGAACTAACAAGCTTCTAGTAAGCAATATAAGTGAAGAATGTTATATAACTCGCCTCTATAGAGTAGGTCAGATCCCAAATAGAAAGAATCTCGAGAAAATAGGGAAAGAAAACCTTGGATTCAGATATGAACTTGGCCAAATAAGCACTTCTCTCCACAAGGAAGCAAAACCCTAGAAAAAGAAACAAGAAGGATAAATTTTTGAGTTCTAGAGCCACTTTCACCATGGAATGGCAAGATTCTGACCTGGAGTAAGGTCTAAGGAAAGAGAAGATCAAGAAAAATGGAGAAGGAAGGAAGAAAATAACTTGCCTTGGTCGAAATCCCTAGAAGATGACCTTGGAAACCCTAGGTAGGGCTAGATGGAGCTCTAGGAGACCTTCTTCTCCAAAAAGGGGTTGTCTTCTACCTTAGAACACTTGGTTCTGCAGAAAAACAGATTGGAGTCGTTGCTACAGGTTATAGGAAAGAAAAAACAATCATAGTTTCGTATTTGGGCAAGGAAGAGGTAAATATAGCCCATGGATAAGGATAGAAGCAAGCATGAGGTGTAAAAGTAGCTTCCCCATGTGTCTATGGCCTTAAACTATTAAGAATATACAAGCACACACACAAGAAGCTCCCCCACCATCATTACAGACCTTATTAGCTTTCCTTTGTCAAAATTCCCCACCAATCACATAATTCACTAGTTGATAGCTACTAAAGGTAGCTCATCCGTGAAAGGGTAAACCCTAAAATACCCTTGATGAAAACACCTTCAAACCATGGCTCAAATAGGAGCCCCATGGCTCAAAAATCTCAAGAATGGTAATATAACATCTAAGGAACATAATGTATGTAAATAACTGCAAAGAAAATACCTCAGTTGGGTAAATTGCATAAAAGTTTGAAATGTACAAAAATTGCATAACTTGCTCAAACAGTGTCCACATTGGACCAAATTTGAAACTTAAGCTTGTATTATGATTTAAAAACATATAAAAAGGTTATATTAGGGTTATAAGCATTGAATTATGGTAATAAAGCTCATTCAACTCATTAAGCAAGTTTCGAGACCTTACAACTATAAACCCCTAACAAGGATTTTGCCCCGAAATCCTATGCAAAAAGAGATGCATATTGTATACGCATATCATTCTCTAGTTCCCATGTGGCTTCCTATATGCCATGATGATTCCACAAAACTTTCACTAGTATTATATCTTTTCTCTTCAGTTTTTTCACCCTTCTATCTAGGATCAAAATAGGACCCTCAACATAGGAGATATCCTCATCTAACTCAACCTCTACTGGTTGGATTGTCTGGTCAGTATTTGGATGGCATTTCCTCAACACAGAGATGTGAAATACATTATGCAATTTATGTAGCTCTGGTGGTAGCTCCAACTTATATGCTACCTTTCCAACACGAACTAGGACAGGGTATGGTCCCATAGATCTGGGAGCCAACTAACCTTCTTTCCAAACCTTAGCACACCTTTATAAGGAGAAACCTTAAGATATACTATATCTCCCACTTGGAACTCAAGTGGTCTGTGTCAGTTATCTACATAAGATTTTTGCCTGTCTTGGGCTGCATTCAACTATTGTTGTATCACTTTAATCATTTCTGTAGTCTGTTGTACTAGCTCAAGACCCAAAAATTGATATTCACCTATCTCATACCAGCAAAGAGGAGACTGACATTGTCTCCCATATAGAGCCTCATAAGGAGCCATATCTATGCTTCTTTGATAGATATTATTGTATGCAAACTCTATTAGAGTCAGATGTACATCCCAACTACCAAGAAATTGCAGCACACATGCCCTCAAGAGATCCTCTAAAGTCTGAATAGTCCTTTCAGACTGGCCATCAGTCTATGGATGAAAAGTTGTGCTGAATCTCAGTTGTGTTCCCATTGTAGAATGAAGGCGTTCCCAAAAATGACTTGTAAACTATGGACCTCTATCAGAAACTATAGTCACTGGAATGCCATGCATACAAACTATCTCATCAACATATATTTGTGCCAATTTCTCTACTATAAATATCATCTTAACTAGCAGAAAATGAGCTGACTTAGTCAGTTTGTCTACTATCACCCATATGGAATCATGACCCTTGGTTGTCTTAGGAAGACCAACCACAAAGTCCATAGTAATATGATCCCATTTCCACTGTGGTATTGGCTAGGGTTGTAATGTCCCTACAGGATTCTAGTGCTCAACCTTCACCTGCTGACAAACTGGACATTTGGTAATGAACTCTGCCACATCATGCTTTAGACCTATCCACCAATACACGTCTTTCAAGTTTTGGTACATCTTGGTACTTCTAGGATGCATTGCATACATGGAGGAGTGAGCCTCCTCAAGTACCATCTTCCTCAAGCCATCAACATCAGGAACTACTATCCTATTGTGGTAACAAACTATACCATCATCTGCCTCATGAAAGCCATCATACTTTTCACTGCCAATCCCTGATCAGATATTCTGTATCATAGTATCATTCTATTGTGCATCATTAATCTATTGTCTCAAGGTAGGTTTCACTTGTAATTGTGCCAACAATCCTGCTAGCAAGGAAACTTCTAGTTGTACATTCGTCTGGTGAAGAGACACTTTAGAATATCTCTCTTATGGCACATCAAGGAATTTAATTGTGCATTATCTACCATTGATAATGAAGATGACTTTATACTCAATGCATCAACTACCACATTTGCTTTCCTTGGACGGTAGTCTATTGCGCAATCATAATCCTTAATTAGCTCCATCCATCTCCTCTGCCTCATATTCAGCTCCTGTTTTGAGAAGATATATTGTAGTTTCTTTTGGTCAGTGAAGATCTGACACTTTTCTTCATAAAGATAGTGTCTCCAGATCTTTAAGGCATGGACCACCGCTGCAAGTTCCAGATCATGTGTTGGGTAATTCTCCTCATGTTTCTTAAGCTGTCGCAAAACAAAAGAAATCACATTTTTATCCTGCATCAACACACATCCCAACCCATTCTTTGAAGCATCACAAAATACAATATAGTCTTTTCCTTGCTCTGGCAGTACTAACACTGGTGCACTAGTTAAATTTTCTTTCAAAAGTTGGAAAGAACGTTGACACTTGTCATTCCAAGCAAAAGGAACATCCTTCCTGGTTAACCTAGTTAGGGGTAACGCTATAGAACTGAAGTCTTTGATGAACCTCCTGTAGTAACCTGCCAGAGCTAGGAAACTACAAATCTCTATCGGTGTCTTTAGTTGTTCCCATTCTAGTACATATTCCACTTTCTTGGGATCAACACAAA
Organism: Alisma plantago-aquatica; assembly: GCA_963693085.1. NCBI lineage: Eukaryota > Viridiplantae > Streptophyta > Magnoliopsida > Alismatales > Alismataceae > Alisma > Alisma plantago-aquatica. The sequence continues at coordinate 74,970,617 of OY856412.1, read as the reverse complement.
CACCTTTTACAGATATAACATGGCCCAGAAAAGATACTTCAGATAACCAGAATTCACACTTGCTGAACTTAGCATATAGTTGATGCTGCCTCAACAAAGTCAATGCCTGGCAAAGGTGTTGCTCATGTTGTTGACTATCCTTGGAGTATATCAGGATATCATCTATGAACACGGCCTCACACTGATCAAGATAAGGTCTAAACACCCTATTCATTAGATCCATAAAAGTTGCAGGTGCATTGGTTAGCCCAAACGACATAACCACAAACTCATAATGACCATACCTAGTCCTAAAAGCTGACTTGGGTATGTCATCAACCTTAATTCTCAACTGATGGTAACCTGACCTCAGATCTATCTTTGAAAACATAGTGGCACCTCTCAACTGATTAAAAATATCATCAATCCTCGACAAGGTATACTTATTCTTTATTGTCACCTTGTTCAACTATCTGTAGTCTACACACAACCTCATTGAACCATCCTTCTTTTTAACAAACAACACGGGAGCACCCCAAGGGGAAGTGCTCGGTCTGATAAAACTCTTCTCTAATAGTTCTTGTAACTATTTCTATAACTCATGCATCTCTGTCGGTGCCATTATATATGTTGATTGTGCTATGGGTTGTGTTCTAGGAACAAGATTGATCTCAAACTCAATCTCTCTAGGAGGGGGAATGCTAGGAAATTCCTCAGGAAAGACATCCTCAAAATCTCACACCACAGGTACCTCCTGGATACTAGGACCTACCTCCTTGGTATCCACAACATGATCTAAGAAAGCCTCACATCCTTGTCTCATCAACCGCTCAGCTGTCATAGCTAACATCAAACATGTAGGAAGAATCTTCCTATCACCCTGAAAAATCCACTGTATATCTCCATCATGGAACGTCGCCACCTTAGTACTACAGTCCAAGACTACCTTGTATTTTTCCAAGGTATCCATTCCTAGGATTACATCAAAACCATGCATGTCAAGTGGCAAAATATCCACTTGAATGTTGTGTCCAAAGAAAGAAATAACACAAGAAGGGAACACTTCCCGCAACTCAGAGGAATCAACCAAAGTAGTCTCTAGCCGCAGGCTATCGGATCTAAGACTAATAGGTAGATAACAACTATCTATCACCTCTCTGGTGATAAAAGAGTATGTCGCACCCGGATCTACTAACACATATACAAAGCAAGAAGCAGACAAATCAGAATGAAATAATTCCATCTGACCTGTCATGACTCGTGGATTAACCACTGCTTATGGCTGGGTCATGGCATAGAACCTAGTTGTCACCTACTTCTATCCACGTCCTCTTCTCGCGTATCCTGAGGATCCTACATGGGATGCCTGACCACGTCCTCTACCACTACCAGTATCAAACTGTCGTTGTTGTGATCCCTGTTGATTCTGCCTTGGCTGCTGAGTCACCTCCTCCACCTTGATAGGGAAATTCCATCTAATATGCCTTGTTTGTCCACATTGATGACACACTTGGTTATCACTATGTGGTATAAATGACCCTATAACTGAGACTGATGATGAACTGCGAGCTCTTGTTAGTGGAAAACTATGACCTCTACCCCTAATCGGGGTCCACTGTGACAGTGCATGTGATGTTGGTTCAGTGAAGGTTGACCATGGTTGCGACAGCGGTGGGAAAAACCTTGGCTTCTTAAAGCCTCCAGATGATTACCCTTGAAACTTCATAGGTCGCTTCTTAGCATTAGCTTCACTCTTCTCTATGGTAGACCTCTCAATCCTCTAGATAGATTCCACAATGGTGGAAAACCTTTCCCTATTCTACAAGGCTGATGTTGTAGTAATGAACTTCGTACTCAGGCCCTTCTCAAATCTCCAGATCCTTTCCTTGTCCATTGCTTCCATGTGCAGGCAAAACCTCAGAAGTTCCATAAACTTTGATTCATACTCATTGATAGTCATAGCTCCTTGACGAATCTTCTCGAATTGAGAAATTTTCTCATATAGGTAGGTCTCTGGAAAATATCGGTTAACAAATTCCATCTGAAACTCCTCCCATCCTTTCACAACTCCTGGCTTTTTCTCCTCTTCTATGGCCCACCAGTAGCCAGCACTACCCTTCAACAAGTATATTGCATGCATAACTTTGTCTTCTTCAGCGATGTCTAGGATTTTGAACGCCTTTTCCAGCTCAGTCAACCACATGCCAGCATCTGTTGGATCAGTAGTACTTGCATATTCAATCACCCTAACACGTCTAAGATGTTCAAATGTCTTCCTGACACCTTGGGACTCCACATTAGAGGCAGCTGCCCTAGCTTGAGGTGTTGGCACTCTGTCAGCAATATGTGTAATTGTGGCCATCATATGTCTAAACATATGCTGAAACTCAGGATTGGACATCATTGTTGGGTCTAGATGAGGCATTACGGGCTTCTCTGGCCCTACTTCTGGCACTCTCTCATCACGTGTCTGCCTCCCAACACCTCCTGGTGCTACATAGCTACTCTCAACATACTCTTCATGTCCTCCAGACATATATGCATAAGCATAAACTGATTAGATATGTTGGATTATAAGAACATACTCAAACCTAAGTCCTATGTCCCTATAGACTCAGTAAACCTAGAACACTGATACCAACTAAATTGTGACACCTCATCACGCTAACGAGTTTACTCAAAACACAAAACACGATCAACTATTAATTTATCACATAGTAAAAAATGTGGAATAATTAAAACCAATTCCAACAATGTAAATAAACTCTAGAAAATTTATAAAAAGTCCATCATTCCATTCTCATATACTGTAACGGAGGTATTTACATATGGGTCCACAGACCTCAGTCACATCCTGTATACAAAACATATTTCACATGTACATGCCATATATTTACAAACATTGGCATACTACCAAAATCTCGTGTCGATACAAGTATATCATATAGAAAACAAATCCCATACCCAGACCTGAGAGTACAGGGACGACACTAGGACTCTACTATAAACATCTAAAACTAACCAACCTTCTGAATCTATTGATTACCAGGTTGGTTCTCTTCCACAGTGTGACCTTGACCTCATTGCCAGTGACCACCTAAAAAAATGTGGTGACTCACGGGTGAGACCCAGTCCCAGCGAGAGATATAACTCTCTCCAACATATATTGATTATAACATATTGAGTGACAGTAAATGAACTGAGAAGATACAGTAATGAATAAGCAATTTAAGTAGATTGAATAGGTTAAGCATACTACGCCATTAAGAAAATTAACTTAACAAGAAGTATAATTACTCAAAGGTCATATGATATCATCTTGTGAACACTAAATAGTATAAATACAAGTTAAAGACTAATCAAACAATGTGAGACGTATTTAACCATATTTAGTATACTAAATGGCTTCTATCACTTCTTTTATTATATTGCCCCGAGGGATTTGAGAAATACCACTAAAGTCCCAACTGACCACTACTAAGTCAAAATCAGTGCCATACAAGATGTAGGAAGAGTCGGACTCCTAAGATTTTCTCCCCCCCGGTCAGTACAGGTCCTCCATAGTGACACATAAGGTCAAGATTCTAATAGGCTAGTCCATCCTTGGTACAGGTCACGACACTAGTGAAAGGAGGCGGGTACGCATAACCTACCATCGGAGGTACAACCACAGTCGTCCTCCAATCTCATCATCATATATATATAATCACCGAGTCATGACAGCAACCATTCTCAAACTGAGAGCTAGGTATGACCACTGTCATCATCCCTGACACTTGAATTCAAGATGACCAGCACCCCACATACTCATCAGTATGCGCTCCGAGTATCCCATAGGAACACTCGTTTCACTATTTGGCAGTTTCTAACACTTAGATAGATCTATGGAATAGGGCACTACATGATTAGAGTTTCACTTAATTAGTTATTCCAATTGGGTGAATTAAGGCTAAATTATACAAATGGACATTCAAACCCTAATTCTTTTCTAACAAGAGTATATGTATAACAATTTAAAAAGATATAAAAATTTGAGATATAAATATTAATGACATTACCACATGCTATCATTCATTGCAAATTAATGGACAACGCTTATCATCATACTTTTACAAGATACTAATATCTTGTCACAAGTTCCAGGGTCTTAACCCTTATTGGAACATGTTGAGGATTTCACCTCAACCATGGCTTCAAGCATGCCCAAAGGTCATTGAGACCATCACATTATTCATAGTAAGGTTATCATCATCATTCCATGCCTTAAACAAGGCTCAAAAGATCATTAGCACATATGTATCCATAGATACTAACATGGCAAGGCACTATGATATTCAAATAGTACTACAATGTGGTTTCAACACAAGAAGAGTGCTATTCATTAACAAATAAATCATTCAAGAGGTCTTATTATAACAAATCAACATCATATAATTACACTAAGGTTAGGTATAACAAGCTAGATCACATGGGAGTTACACATCCACTTATTATAGCAATTTATCAAATATAACTATATGATGGCAAAGGTAAGACTACAAATTAATGATATTGAACCAACGAATTATCATCACTAGGACTCACATATAATGCCATGTGATTTATTCTAATCCCTTGGATGTTCAAGCATCCAATATTATTCATTAGATCAGGTTCATTGTTCAAAGTTATCAATTGAAGTATAGGTCTAACCATTAGATAAATTGAACCAAGGAACCATTGGTTCATGGTTTAGTCAAATCTACAATTACATTCTTAAATCATCATACATGGTGATGACCTGATCCACCATTAATTGTGATCATTATATCACCATTGGTTGTTAGATCAATTATACATTCACTTAACACCATCAAATATTCAGCTAATGTCATCATCAATTGATAACATCATTAGAATACTTATTGGATGATAATTAAACGTCGAATTGAGCCAAAACCTGACCTAAGGGAGTGACCATAGGTTTTCACCATAAAGTTGGCACCCTTGATCACGAACATCAGTTGCCAAGATAGTAACTCCATTGGTTGTCGAATGGTATGACCATCGGTTGTGTGATAGCAAAAGAAATAGCTTGACAACCCTAATTTGAACCATTAATTGTTTTATGCTTAGCACCATAGGTTGTTGCTATCAACCTGTCCCAGATCATGTTACACCTTAGAAAGATCGTACACATGTTTAAAAGTTCATATAGAACTGGAACAAAATAGGGAACACCACAAAAACTCGTAATTCTAAACAAGCATGGTTTCTCTATGCTTAATTCAACACATTAAGGCATAAACATGAACTAACAAGCTTCTAGTAAGCAATATAAGTGAATAATGTTATATACTCGCCTCTATAGAGTAGGTCAGATCACAAACATCAAGAATATTGGGCAAATAGGGCAAGAAAACCTTGGATTCAGATCTGAACTTGGCCAAATAAGCACTTCTCTCCACAAGGAAGCAAAACCCTAGAAAAAGAAATAAGAAGGATAGAGTTTTGAGTTCTAGAGCCACTTTCACCATGGAACAGCAGGGTTCCAACCTGGAGGAAGGTATAAGGAAGGAGAAGAGGAAGAAAAATGGAGAAGTAAGGAAGATAACAACTTGCCTTGGTCGAAATCCCTAGAAGATGACCTTGGAAACCCTAGGTAGGGCTAGATGGAGCTCTAGGAGACCTTCTTCTCCAAAAGGCATTTTCTTCTACCTTATAGAACTTGGTTTTGCGGAAAAACAGAGTGGAGTCGTTTCTCCAGGTTATAGGAAAGAAATAGAAAGAATAGCTTCATATTTGGGCAAGGAAGAGGTAAATATAGCCCATTGATAAGGATAGAAGCAAGCATGAGGTGTAAAAGTAGCTTCCACATGTGTCTATGGCCCTAAACTATTAATAATATACAAGCACACACACAAGAAGCTCCCCCACCATACTTATAGACCTGCTTAGCTTTCCTTTGTCGAAATTCCCAACCAATCACATAATTCACTAGTTGATAGCTACTAAAGGTAGCTCATCCGTGAAGGGGTAAACCCTAAAATACCCTTGATGAAAACACCTTCAAAACGTGGCTCAAAAATATCAAGAATGATAATATAACATATAAGGAACATAATGTATGTGACAAATTACAAAGAAAACCCCTCAATTGGGTAAATTTGTAGAAAAGTCCAAAATGTACAGAAAATTGCATAACTTGCTCAAATAGTGTCCAAATTGGACCAAATTTGAAACTTAATATTGTCTTATATTTCAAAACATATAAAGGTTAGATTAGGGTTATAATAATTAAATTATGGTAATTAATCCCATTCAACTCATTAAGCAAGTTCTGGGGCCTTACAAGGATTGTTGTTGTTCCTAGTGTGTTTAGATGCAGAAAACCTCACATCTTGATGATGCATCTTAGTGAATTGTACCTTGGATACCAACCTCTTAAGAGTGACTGGAAATTGGGGGGTCAATCTATCACTTAGGTGATTATTGATCCCATGCATGTACCAATATCTTCCTTTTCTCAGTTACACCAGTTGCATATGTCTCCATTAGAGTGAAACAATGTAGGAACTCAACTACTAAATCATCACATTGACACACCAAATTGAATTCCATTTCTTTCTTTATCTTCATCAATTGGGGGATGAATTGTTGATGGAACAACTTTATAAAACTCCTAAGTCAATGAGGTAGTTTCCTCATGTTGGGTGTGAGTTAGGTTTTGCACCATACTTCTGTTGAATCTTTTAGGACAAAGGTTGTAATTTCACCCATAAATGTTTAGGGAAGATAACTCCCTCCAAAATGGTTTGGATGGCTAAGATACAATTCTCAACCTTCTCAAATGTCTCCTGTATGCCTTCTCCCATAAACATAGAAGGCCTTCAGCTTAATGAAGTCATAAATAGTGAGTTCCCTTGGGCTAGTGTTCTTGTCAATGAGTCCATTCATGGAAGTCCTTGGTATGGATTGAAGTTGAGCCATTTAGATGTGAGGATCCTCAACCTTGGGTGTGTGAGGTACTTCATAATGAAAACACAAACTAAAGGGAAAGGATTTTTTCCACTTTAAGGGATCACATCAACTTGTTAAGATAAAATGAAAGATAATATGGCACAAAGAGCATCTCCCTACGATCTAAGTTTTTCCTTAGTAATACACACAATAAGAGTTCAGGCTATCAAGTCCACTTGTCCATTCCATATTCCATAAGCATTCAACAATGTCATTTACCGAATTGAAACAATCAGTCAACAAACATTGATACAATATTCTTATCATTGAACTATTCAAGAAATAGGATTTAGATACATGACACAAAGGAGGAAGGGACTATTTGGTGGACTAATTTTGAATAAATAGGAATTCCAATATCAATTTCAATATGGAAAATCTTTTACAATATCATCAACTGGGCAAGATTCAATATCTTAAATATGTAACATTATCTAGGTTATTCATAAAGTAGATCAATTAGAAGTGATTCAATTTTACAACTTTTGGCACCTTCCTATCATATATTTTCTAAGGATAACACCTATTGCTATTATACTCGAGGAGAGAACGACGCTAGGGCATTATTATTTGTTTCAATTAATTAGAGACAACTAATCCCTACCCACTACGTAGGATTGTGGGGTACTTGGCCCACTCAAGTGAGCCAAAGATCTATAGGGTCAAAGACTAAGGAAACAAAGTCACATGGAGTTAAAACTCCAATTAATAAATTCCAATGACCAAATTATTATAAAAAATATTTCATCATTTACAAAATGAGCATGATGAACTTTTAAGTAATAACAAAGGTTTTGAATGCTATTTTGAATTCACCATGAATCAAGATATATGTGTGCAAATAAAGGGGGAAAATAGTTTAACAATGAAATTGAAGATCTAGTACCTCATATTCCAAGTTATAAATCTAATATTTTTTCAACTAGGGTCCAAGAAGCTTTAAAGTTTCAAATCCTAGCAAAGGAAAATAGTTTATGTTATTATGCTATCCTTGGGTTTGGAAATCAATTATTAGGTTTTTATTAGGTGTAAGTTCATTCTTTGTTTTCCAAATTCTAGGTGTTAGCATTATTCCACTATGATAGGTTATAGTACCCCAAGCCTTTGCATTCATAAGTCGCACATTACAGAATACCCTTTAGTATCTATATTATGTGATGTACTATTAAAGATACATATTTATATTATGACAAGGGGTGAATATTTACTAGAGTGCAATTTCCATGTATTCATGGTTGCAATAATAGTTAGAAACAATAAGTCCAATTTCCCCAATTTCATCGTTTAATATCCTTATTTCTTATTTTGTTACCGAATTAGGTAATTTATCCCATTATATCATTATATATTGATAGGTGGTCACTGATGTCCAGATATAGACCAATATATAAAACTAAGCCTAGTATGAATCTCTCTGGATTTTCTCCCTCACATTGTGCATATCTGACTTTGATGAATTATGATCATGTTAATATCTTCCCAGGTCAAGCTATGATTATGGAACCATAGTTTGTTTTCATTTAATAGTGCAAATTCTTTATAGACTTGATCTGTATTACAAGAAATTGAATTGGGAAATTTGGGCACTAGAGTACCTCTCCATGCTATGGGTTCCCATCTCTGATCCTAGGAACTGGTTTGATTGAAGAGTTTTTGGTTGTCTGGGACTTAGGTGGGTATTGCAACAAGAGGTGGCAGTCTTGTAACCAGTGGTGAGTCTAGAAATTGGTTGTTGTAACATCTAGTAATGGATGAAGACACAATAGACCAGGGGAGGGGGAAATGGAGTAGGGTATTGAAAAAAGCCAATTCACTATCATAACCCACAATGTATCCTTCTTTGAACCCCTATGGAGAGTAAAGGGATATTGGGAGGATATCCAAAGGTTATAGGAAAAGAGGGGGGGACATTGATGTTGTTTCAAGGGTGGATTGTCGGCAAGGTAGGTGGGTCAATATATAGGGCTAGCGGTATAAGGGTTCTTGTTTAGGGGGTCTAACCGATGATAGAAACATTTCCATTGTGGATGGATGAGGCACGATGCTCCCAGTAGACTTGTCCACTACTTTCCTCTCCAGGTCATTTTCCTTAAGGGCCTTTGCTTCTTCATCTTCCCATGCCCTTAATTTAGTGGCTGATGATTTAGGAGGAGTGAATTCGAAGCTGTGGGAGTTGAAACAAGAGGGTGAGGAGTTGTTAGGGAGAATAACTTCCTAACCATTTCTCTGGCCTGCAAAATGACCAAACGACTAGAAAATGCAGACGTGGGTAGAGTTGGGGAAGAGCCAGTACACAGGACTTGGTCAACAACCCCCTTTTACTACTTAATAAAGCTAGTTTATTTTCCATTTTCCCTTAAGTTCTTGTCACCTTCAAAATTTTCTCTCTCTCTCTAATATGTACATCTATTTCGCTTGGAATTTTCAAAACAATTTTAATTTCCATAACCTTATTCATAAAAAAAATTAACTCTCTTTATTTATGACTCTAACATGGAAATAATATTAATTCTCATAGTTAATTTCCATTACCTTATTCAATAATGTCTTTTTATGTGATTTCAAAGCAAAAAAATATATATTGGGTTCAATGATTTAAGTATGGGATCCATGTAGTGATATGATCAAAGTGAGGTATAATTGTAATTTAAGTACTACATTTCAAAATGTTCAACAAGTTGCAAGATATCTAGATGGATTTAATAGTAAAGCTTTTTCTAAATCAAGAGTGTTATGCAAAATGGCTCAGAACTAGATTTGGTAGTAAGATTTGATATGTTACACTTCTTCATCATTATCCTCATCGTATCCTTGTTTTGTCTCTCCTTTCTTTGCTTGATGATGATAGGAGGGTTGATATGAATCTTATTGGTCCTAATTCATGAGACCGTTAAAGAGAAATGCATTGAAGTGGTCAAAAAATAAACCATATATCCAAGAAAACTTGACTAGAGTGAAAAGAAGGGTAATGTAGCACAAGGAAATTGGTGGATCCTAGGGTATTTTAGGAGTGGAATAAGGAGGGGAAGTTGTAGAAGGGGTGGAAACTAAAGGGGTATTCTGATGGTAAAATTACTCATATGCATATGAAGAATAGTTCAAAGAAGAGGAAAAGGGAGTGTAGGGCCAGTTGTAAGGAGTGAGAGGAAAGGGTAAATGACAACTCAAATTCACATTGCATACTAAGTGGGATATATGTTATGATATTTTACACCCAAAAAAGTGGGATATATCTTGATGAATATGGTTTTAAGTATAGTATATATATTCAGACATGTGTTGAAAATATGATGATTCATCATGTATCCCATGAGCTAGTCATTAGTGACATGAAAGTGACGTGTAGATCGATGATGAGGAGGTAGTGAATCTTGAGATCATGATGAATTTTTTAGGAGGACCAATTTCTATAAGAAGAGGAGGTAGGAATCCTTTCTTCAAATTTCAATCATTGATGAGGGTTCCTTTTGTAGTTGGAAATGTAGTTGAGTTGAACAGAAAGGTCACTAGAAGTGATGATATGAAAAATTTTGCACAAAATTTAGTCATAGAAGTTTTTAGCATGTTATCTATTTTTTAATATCAAATGAAGTCATGTGACAAAGAATAAGGAGACACCATATAATATGAATGCATTTTATAAGGAAAGGGATGAAATGGAAGAATTTTCAAAAAATTTTGATTGGTTTCTCTCGAGGTAAGTATTAGAGTTGAAAAAAAGAGAGATTCCCTAGATAGAGGGGTGAGAGTAGAAGTAGGATGAATTACCTTTTGGTATTCTTCACACCATGATTCTTAAGGTAAAGATGAACATCATAAAGAGTGATTATGTCATCACTATCCTCAATAGTCATATGGAAATGGAACGTGTAAAAATCGATGACATCATGAGTGTTGGGTTATTACTCAAGGTTTAATATGAAATCTGAAATGAGATAAATCTAAAAAATATCAAAAGGATGACCTCTAATTATATACTTCAAGACGACTTGCGTATTCGGAGAAGGAGTCTCTGAAGAGTAAATCTAGGTCAAGTTTGCATACAACATGTCAACCATTTGTTTAGACCATAAATAATTGATATAAGTATTAGAATAGTATGCTAAAGCATGGAGTTTATGATAACAAATATGTAATGAAGACAAAGATCATCAAAACCATAACTAATAATGGGTTTATGAAGGAAAGTATGACAACGGAGGATCAATTCATATCTCTTTATCACTTCTTTTGTGATAAAAGATAGTTATTTAAACATGAACTTGATTGAAATGAGGAAGGATCATCATGGCATTATTTGGTATGATATTATTTCCTTTTCATTCCTTAAAAGAGAAACAAAATGTGGTGAAGGAGGAAATGAAGATCTAGAAAGAGGTCTAGATTGATAAATTGATAGAGAAAATGGTTGAGAATCACAAAAACAAAGAAATATGGTGAATCATAATGTTGGAATAGGCTTGGAAGATGGTAGAATGGGTGAAGAAAATTCTAGGGTTGCATTTGGTCAGTTGTTTTTCAAAAAATGGGATGGAAAATCCAATTGAAATATTTTGTGTAAAGAATTGGTATAGTGTTGTTGATTTATTTATCATGTCAAAAAATTAGTTGATGGTTGAAATGTGAGAAACATGGTCTTTTGGTTGGCAGGTTCATTGGGTGGAAATTCAATCCATTGATTCTTTTTATGATTTTTAGGACATGTTCATTGGATATTTTTTATGAAAGAAATCCAATCAATGGATCCATCTATTTCAAACCTCATCTTTTCTATATGGGTAATGGATCATAAAACCAGCCAGCCCCTTTCTTCTGGAACACTAAGGGGTCTAGAAACTAATATCCCATACATAGTCAAGTTAATACTCATTTTTATAAAATATAACGTTATTTATTGAATTATATTTTCATAGGCTATGTTAGCAATCAGAACAATTTGCAATAAGATCATATACAATATGTACATGGCAATATTTTTTTAATAAGACATGATATCTTGCTTATAATCAAAGCAATATAGACCTATAGGATACCCAACTAGGGAAAACACTCATAATTAGAAGAGATGATTAACAATTTTGACCTAATGAAGATAAATTGCTTCCAAGGTAGATGGTTTGTTAAAACGTCAGCCAATTGGTTTTCTTATCTTAATAACAGTGATATAGATTTCATTCATAGAAATTATTTCATATTATAATAATAAGAAACCTCGATATGATTTTCTCTACTATACGATGTATGATATTATTACATACTAATTATGGTATATATAATGATGGAAAACCTCAATATTCTATTCTCTACTATACAATACATGATTGTATTACATGTACATTACAAAATTATTGTCTCAAAAGATAGAATAAGAATCACAATATATGTCAAAAATCATTGATCAATTGGTTCATGTAATGGAGGTTGGCAAAACAATTACCGACATCCATGTATTAAAGTTTAATAGTTTTAGAGCAAAATATTTTAATTCAAAACTAAGAGACTATGCTAGACCCTAGGATGAAGAAAGCCTCACATGTATACTTTCTATTAATCAAACACCGCTCATAATTAACATCACTATAATGTATTGGAATAAAAGAATTTAATTTGGGATAATGTAGTCTAACTTTTGGAGTTTTGTTTGGAATCCTTTTTACCACTATTAGATGAAAATTCCTAGGAAAGATTGGAATTTGTTAGACAAGGTTACAAAACATGACATTCAATCTAGTGTTAGTGTTATTATAATAACTTTTAATCCTACACATGCATATCTTCTCATCTATCTTTTCTCCAACCTCATCTTTATTGCGATTATCTTTATTTGACATGGGGGTATATATTGGCTTGTGGTTTTGCATCCTATATAGATTTACAAATTAACTTGTTTACTTACATTGGTAGATGAAGTTCCCATTTGAAGTTTCTTAATATGGAATTCTATAAAGAAGGTAATTTTGATTTCACTCTACAGGAGCACTCTAAATTCCCTATGAAAATCAGGATTAATAGCATAAAAATGATGCCATAAAAATATATATAAGAAACAAGAATATCATTATAAGTATGTTCAATAAAGAAATTGGAATTAACTTTAGTTGTGATATAATTGTTATCTAAAACAAGTTTCAAGTTTCCATTACCAACCCATGGCTATATTGAGACCATATATAGACTTATGAACATGAAAAATATGGTTAGATTGTCTTTCATTCTCAAATCTAAGAGGTTGAGTAACATCAAATTCCTCCTCTATGTATCCATTAAAAAAGCACTCTACAAACAATATTTAGTATAAAAAGAAATTGTGATGACTATAAAAGGTAAAAATGTAATGACCACATTTGTGCTTAATTGGTAAACTAGGGTTTACCTGAATGATTACATGCTTGATTAGATTGAACATCATTTAGACTTGATTATTGATAGTAGATCAATTGTTATGTTTCAAACCTAAAAAGAAACTCTAACTATGATTTTAGTTTGAAGAATTAGGGTTTGAGAAATGGAAACCCTAATAGGCAAAAATTAGGGTTTTGATATTACATAAATATGGAATTTGATCAGGATAGCAGTGTGGTATATGATTTTTCATATTTTCTATGTAATTTGGATTTAATTGAAATTTGTATACAATATGTATAACTCAATCATGCATTTCAGCGAAAAATTTCAGAAATTTTGGATGTTCTTTGAAAGTCATTCTCGGTCGAGATATACTTCAACCGACCATGTTGACAGAATGTTGTTCAATAGTATATTGTTTGATTTTTATTTACTTATTGGTAACTTAAAATGATCTGAAATTTCAAAAGGATATCCAAATATTAACTATAAATAACATGTAAATTTTTTATAATTTTTTGTTGCGTTTAGACCTTATCAGTAGATGAATTATAGTAACTGACATTTCTTCAGAATTCTGGATAGCAGTGCACTATTCAATTTTTAATTATTTAATGGGAGAATTGAATGATCTAAAATTTTAAATGAAGCTTAGTCACTCAATTATACACCACATAATAAATTATAATAATTTTTTGAGAAGTTTTGATCTCTAAAATACACGAATGACAGAAACCTTTTTATGACAGAACAATCTGCTGAAATAAGAAAAAGTTTAGTGAGGGGTCAAAGTGCAATTGACCCAAGCAGCTCAATTTCTCTATATGATCAACCTAAAAAACAAGGAGATCTCATAATTCGTGGTTAAATCTAGAGAAACTAAATCCTATAGACAGAGGGAGAGTTAGGGTTTGAGAGGAGAAATTGATGGTGATGCTAACCTAGGGTTTTGCGGTCTGAGGAATGATGCAATCATGTAAGTTTAACTTCTTTGGATATAGTTTCATGGTGAATCTTCTCTCACATGTCAAAATTTCTTCCCTCCTATGATTTGATACAAAATGGTATCAAAACTTCCCCTTTTCTCACCCTTTCTTCATAATCCCTCATTTTTAGGGTTTCCTGGTTGAAAGGAAGAAGAATTGGGTGAATTGCTAGAGATTTGATATGAGATCGAGATTTTCAGGGATGAGATACATTTTTAAGGTGTTTTCACACCTTAGGGTGAGTGGGAACTTCCTTTATATAGTATATTGCACGAAAATTGATTAATTCATCCATAATCTATAATTGCTAGTATGCGACTACAAACCCTGAATTGTCTATTTGTTCTAAGTTGTTTCAAAATGATATGAAATGGATTCTTCCTCTATTTAGATGAAGTTCAGATGATAAAATAATATTATAAATGTATAAAATACATCCTAATAAGAATTCCCTAAGTATTCACAGAGGTTATAAGAGTAAACTCAAATATAGGGAATTTTTCTTTGACTGAAATTTGTTATATAAGTAAATAGAGAAAATTGCTTATCTAGATCCCCATGGTTATGAATGGTTGTTTATCTAAATTCATAGTAAATATATGTCAGATACTATCTTGGATTTCATTCAAAGTGAATAGTGTTTGTTTGATATCTTAGTAAAGAGGGTGAAACCCTAGATGCGAGGAAAGTTGGATATTTGTGAATAGATATCGTGAAATCCATTTGGAGGGATTTTCTTGACATGATAGACTTTATTTATTCAATGTTATTA
This sequence comes from Alisma plantago-aquatica, assembly GCA_963693085.1. Lineage (NCBI taxonomy): Eukaryota > Viridiplantae > Streptophyta > Magnoliopsida > Alismatales > Alismataceae > Alisma > Alisma plantago-aquatica. Next base: position 74,955,536 of record OY856412.1, on the reverse strand, counting down.
TCGATGCATGATATCCTAGTGAATGGAATGGAAACCCAAATTCAACTCAGTTACAAGGTTTCATACATATATTGATTTTATATGATTTGTTGATAGTAGTATGTATTCAATGGTTGTTTATGACGCATGAAATCTTTATGGGAGCCATGTGGATAAGTTGTTGCCTAATGAGAGGTGACAAGATGTGTGATGGCCTTGTGATCCATGAGAATACTTGTACAACCAGTGAAATGAATACCTTGGTCTAAGGACCTAGAGGTAATGGTTACCTATTATAGAGGTAACAATGCTATGTGATGATCTAAGGGTTTGAATACCCAGATCTAGTAGTCATGATAATGATGTGAAGGGATGAGAATTCCCAGTAATGTGATAAGGGATTGAGATGCCATGTATCATGTATTTTAAAGATTTGAAAAGTATGTGATAGATGTATTACATCTTTCTTTGTAGCATTTGTGGTGATTAAATGAAACCCTAAGGGTAGGGTGTTCAATGAATCAAGTATTGTGATATCAATATTCTCAGTTATTATTAAAAATTCTTGTCATGATAAGTAATTAACTCTTAATTGAGTTATGAGATGCACAACTCAAGATTTGGGTTGATATGCATGATTCTAGTGTGTATGTGCCAAGTGGACATGAAGTCTCCTTATTTAAGAATTTTAGTCTGCCTGCATTTATAGTATATTTATTACTCAGTATATTACAGTGTTTTGAATATACTACTCTGCCAAGTTTAGAATGATATACATGTTGTATTATAACTTTAAATAAGTAGACGCAACACCATAGAGATACCAGAGTCAAGTATAATTAAGAGAAGGGTACAATGTAGAAAGAGTTTTCTAGTAATAATAAAATAATAGACTTAGGATCCCTGAACACCGTAGAACCCCTATGTGGGGTCTGCGCCTTAAGAGTGAAACGACCTAATCCTGGTAGTGTCTAGTATACGGGGGTCAGAACGTGCTATCAGGTGGCACGGGGGACAAATCCCTAGTGGAAGTCTCCTTAAATTATAGTTTGTAGTGTCCAACATCAACCAGAAGTCCTTGTGGCACTAGAGTATAGAAAAACCAAGAGGTGGCTTGACTCTCCATCTATGTGCTCAGGTTAGAGGAGGAGTCCAGTTTAGGCTAGAGAGCCATTTCCCTATTGCAGACCAGGAGAGTAGTCAGACTTAGCATTTCTCGGGTGTGTCCACTAAGTCTTGTACCCTATGATCGTAGTGCACTACGAGTCTTCATTTGTAGAGTACACTGTATATGATCCGGGCATAATAAAATGAATGAGAGGTCAAACAAGTGTGTACAATTATTCAATTATTCTTTATATATTTCTGAATTATTAGTTCTCTTTATGATCAGGGTAAATTGAGAATGTAATCTATCTGAATGGCCAAGTACGAGAAAGAAAATTCAATTGATAAGATAAGGAAGACTTTAGTAAAACATGTGAGATCCAAAGTTGACTTTCAAATTAAGGGAGCAAAGTTACACACAACAATGTCATGCTACTGATAAGGACCAAACCCTAGAATGTTTAGAGTTGTAATAGTTCAAGGATTGTCACTAGTGATTTGACCTTGAATACTAGCATCTCTATAAAACAAGATCATGAGATTTGCACTATGAGAAGTAAACTAGCACGAATAGTAATCCATGGTTTAAAGATAGCTAATCTAAAAGGTAGATAAACAATATGGGAATGATTTGGAGTAAAGAGTAAGATATAAATTTGAAATGTAACAAGTGTGTTTTGAACAAAAGGAGAAATACAATATGAGTGAAGTGTGATATGAGATAAATTCTTGCAGGGATAGCAAGAATGATGAATAATCTATTTGTACCTTGTATGTTTCAATTTTAGGGATGTTTAATCTACATGATTAAAATGAGAAGGATAAGTAGCAAAAAGTAAGTGGGAATGAATGAGAAGAGAGATAAGAGAAAGAAATGGCTTTTAGTAATATGTGAATTTGTTTTTAGAAGTATAATTTGTTGAAGGTATATTAAGGGATGTAAATTGGTTCTGCGTATGATTTTAGTGAACATGTACAAGCAATATGTTAATTTCAGGTGTCTGATAGTTGTAGTCATTCATACCAGTAATCCATCTTAGTATTGTACAATTGTTGTATGGTGATATGGTTCAAATGATGATAAAACAAATGGAGGGTTACCCTGAATAAGGTAGTCTTACCTATTCACTCATATGAATAGAAGGGATGATAACCATATTGTATTGATATGTAACCCTAAAGAGGTATGGCTTGTTATACCTAGCTTTAATATAATTAAATGATGGTAATTGGGTATGAATAGTCCTTGAATGACTAATACAATCATGGAGTACTTTGTTATTGTCGTTGAAACCCTAGTATGCTATAACCTGATGGTTACACCTTGAATTATGTGTGGGCTCATACTTGAGAATAGTATGGAATGTAATGGTAATGCTTCACCTTATGCATCCATGATCCAATGGGGATGTTGTGAGTAGTATTGTACAATTGTTGTTGAATCTAGTCTTCCAACTCAAGACTATTTTTCTATTTGAGTAGCATAATAGTAAAAATTCAAAAGAACATGGTGAATTCTCTTTTCTGACTTAAAGGTAATACATAACAATAGTACATATTGAGCCGTATGAATTGAGATAGTTTGATCAGATTATCAATGTTGAGGTAACACCTCAAGAGTATAAAATATTGAAATGGTTATTTCTCTCTCTATCCTATGATTGATTGTGGCATAGAGAATTTATTTGTTATCATTGGGAACTATTTCAGACATGTTGTGATTATAAAAGAAATAAAGGACTTAATGTTGAAAAGTGCATTCAAGTATGAAATACAATAATATAATGACATGTAAGATTTCAGAACCTTAAAATAAACCCTGAATGTACTTTACTTGCATATTTATGTTTCGGGGATGAAACTTTTCAAGGGGGTGAGAATTGTAATGACCACATTTGTGCTTAAATGGTAAACTAGGGTTTACCTGAATGATTACATGCTTGATTAGATTGAACATTGTTTAGACTTGATTAATGATAGTAGATCAATTGTGATGTTTCAAACCTAAGAAGAAACTCTAACTATGATTTTAGTTTGAAGAATTAGGGTTTGAGAAATGTAAACCCTAATTGGCAAAAATTAGGGCTTTGATAGTACATGAATATGGAATTTGATCAGGATAGCAGTGTGGAAAATAATTTTTCATATTTTCTATGTAATTTGGATATAATATGTATAACTCAATCGTGCATTTCAGTGAAAAATTTCAGAATTTTTGGATGTTCTTTGAAAGTCATTCTCGGTCGAGATATACTTTATCCGACCATGCTGACGTAATGTTGTTTAGTAGTATATTGTTTTATTTATAATTATTTATTGGTAAATCCAAATGATCTGAAATTTTAACTTGAGATCCAAAACCCAATTATAAACAACATGTAAAATTTTCATAATTTTTAGATGCATTTAGACCTTATTAGTAGAAGAATTACAGTAACTGACATTTCTGTAGAATTCTAGATAGCAGCACACTATTAGATTTGTATTTATTTAATGGAAGGTTGGAATGATCTAAAATTTTAACTAAAGCTTAGAAACTCAATTATACATAACATGATAAATTATAATAATTTTTGGATAATGTTTGATCTCTAAAATACATGAATTGCAGAAACCTTTTTATGACAGAAAAATCTGCTGAAATAAGAAAAGGTTTAGTGAGGGGTCAAAGTGCAATTGACCCAAGCAACTCAATTGCTCTATAGGATCAAACTAACACACAAGGATATCTCATAATGTGTGCTTCAATCCAAAAAAACAAAATCCTAGAGAGAGAGGGAGAGTTAGGGTTTGAGAGGAGAAATTGATGGAGATGCTGACCTAGGGTTTTGCGGTCCAAGGAATGATGAAATCATGTAAGTTTAACTTCTTTAGATATAGTTTCATGGTGAATCTTCTTTCACATGTAAAAATTTCGTCTCTCCTCTTATTTGATCCAAAATGGTATCAAACCCTTTTCTCACTCTTTCTTCATGATCCCTCATTTTTAGGGTGTCCGAGTTGAAAGGAAGAAGAATTGGGTGAATTGCTAGGGATTTGATATGAGATCAAGATTTTCAGGGATGAGCTACGTTTTTAAGGTGCTTTCCCACCTTAGGGTGAGTTGTAACACCCTTTAAACAGTATATTGCACAAAAATTGGTTAATTCATCCATAATATTTAATTTCTAGTATGCGACTACAAACCCTAAATTGTCTATTTGTTCTAAGTTGTTTCAAAATGATATGAAATGGATTCTTCTTCTGTTTGGATGAAGTTCAGATGATAAAATCATATTAGAAATGTATACAATACATCCTAATGAGAATTCCCTAAGTATTCGTTGATGTTATTGTTGGGTTTTAGGGGAGACAGAGAAGGCAGTGGAAATAAAAAAAATTCTTCTCCCCGAACCCAGTATAAAGGAATCACGTCAATGTCTATACAATAGGAAGGATGTTTTGTAGATACATACCTTGTCTTGAGGCTTGGTCGGAGATGTTACCTCGCAACTTGCATGGTCTTCACCTCCAGTCTTGGACGGTGTCTGTGCAGCTCCTGGTCTCACCGGGACTGTCGGAATTGATAGATGTCCTCTGAGCGGCAGAAATATCCCGCCTCTAAAGTAGTCCACACGAACCACGTGGAACTCTGATCTCATTGTCCCACAAGGAATCAAAAGGAGTCACATGCTCCTTTCAGCATACTAGTCAGCGACACACTCTCCTGCAACCAGTTGCCTTTCTACAGTTGTCTTTCCCTTGCTATGCCTCCCTTATCGAGTAGCACATGCTCGGGCACTCCTGGTTACCACAACCAGAGAGAACGAAAACTTTGCAGAGAAACTTATGTTCTGAGTTGTTGTTCTTGAGAAGCCCCCAGTACCCCTATATATATAGGAGGGTCATAGGATAGGGTTCTCTACCCCAGGCAATGCGGGATTAAAGAAGGAGTAGAAGGGTTCGAGATTTTCAACAAAACAACCAACTGCGTCAGCTGAACTGATCGTTTCAAGCATGAAACGATCAGTTGGGGACCTGAGTTGATCGCTTCACACCTGAACTGATCGGTTGGGACACCTGAGCCGATCAGTTCAAGCATGAACCGATCGGTTCGTGGTCCTAATCAGTTCCCGATTGACTTTTCCTCTTTTATTTTGAATTGATCCAAATACCAATCCTTGTTCCAATCAAATTGGACAAGTGAAACGAAGAGAAATTTCTTGCCAACATGACTTTCCCAACTTGCTCGTTTGGACTAGTTGAGCCAATCAGTTCAACCCTTGAACCGGTCGGTTCATCCTGTCCTGAGCCGATCGGTTCATCTCATGAGCCGATCGGTTCATCTCATGAGCCGATCGGTTCACCAAGCTGAGTCGATCGGTTCATCACATGAGCCGATCGGTTGGGAGTGCAGACTGTGCAAAATCAGTCATTTGCAGTTTCAATCAATTCGATACTCTATTCAATCGGTCCAACACCTTAAACACAATGATATTTAGCTATCAATTGATTGAGTGTTTAATTGAACTACTAAACTCCTTTAGTAATCAATCTAAACATCATTTGTGGATAAACTCCTCTTCCAGGTTAAATCCTATGTGTGTGACCCTGCAGGCCCATTTCACATTGGCAGTGAAAGTCCATAACACTTATGACTTCACAAGCAAAGAGTGATGCCTAGTCGCACATTAGTGATACCGAAGTGAAATAGAAAGTTGGAGAACAACTTTCAATCCTACAATCCATGAATGGTGTTATAGCAAATGTATAGTTCCTTTGTCACTGATATCCCGAATGAACTCAAGGCATGGAACAGTCATCTTGTCAATGTTCATTCACTTTCTTGATCTTAGAGTAGATTGGAGGAGATATGTATGCCATCAATATCACATACTGATTCACACATGCATGCACACACCTATCACAATCCTACTCATCAAGTGGCCATGGACATCAAACTCCCTCCAGAGGGACAAATCCCATATCTATCACTCACCCCTCAAAAGCCCCATGTATCAAAGCCACCCAATCATCACCTTTATAACAACCCATGTTTCATGGTTGTGTTTGATGATGTCAAAGTGTACCCAACAACATGTGTTGAGTGTAGTGATTTTAGGTCAAAGAATCACACTCACCACCATCACTATGAGAACTGACTGTGACTACCATGTCATGGTTCCATGTGTCAAACTCACTGTGGGTCTGTCTGGTACACTTGTTCTCTAACAAGTACCTATGTGTTTGGCTTGATATATCCATATCATGAGTAACGAGATTCTATCATCAACCAACACCACAATCTAGTCTTGTGTGTCATTGTTGTATATCTACCTTCCACAATGACATCTGACTAGGGACATAAAAGAATTTACAAACTCTTAGCATCTGTATGATCTCATCGTTTAGGTCCTGAAACTGAAAGCATACACCATTGAGTATTGTCATTCTCTAGACATTCAATCTATTCTATCATTATCTCATATGACTGAACCAGAAAGAATTGGAAGCTTTCCTTCGATGTTTATCAAATCAATCTTAATGTATCCCACCAATCATCCCATGATTGGCTCTCAGGGCATACATACCAACAGACTCCCACTTGCACTGTGAGCCAATCACCCTTGAATCATATTCTTAGTGATCTTCAAACATGTTCCACATGTTACTGTGCTCTAGTGCTAGCATAGTGAGTTATGGAAACACCTTGTCAAAGTCAATATTAACTGCATGTCTCTCATCTCTTCATTGTACGTCACACGTATGAGATGGAGTTGTCATAATATGTGATCTAGTATTCCTTTGCTAACTTTTAGCCACATTGCATGACCAAGCACTCCTAACTTGTCATCAATGAACGGAATAACTATAAGTTCATATCATGAACTTCCAGACCCATATAGTATCCCCTGCTGTTCTCCAACACATGGATACTCGTCATTTCCTTTTAAACGGCTTTATTGGAAAGTTTCCATTTATCAATAAACATTCACTTTTATATATCTCATATATATTTTGCGATTAATTTTCTGTCCTTTTCAGAAGTTCGCATCAGTGTAACTCTTTACAGTGAACCCTTCCTTATTTCCATAGAATTAGTACTTCTCAAGTACTTATCAAATTCTCATGGTATCTCAGTAACCCTTACTGGAACTAGACTGACATCTACTTGTCATGTCCCACATACGTGTTATCAGGATGAGCACATCATATTGTCATGTCCTACATACAAGATGATGAATGCATTTTATTCTTTTTATGTCCTATACATGCAAGATAATGGGATGATTACATACATGATAGATCCATATCTATTCTTGGTGTTCCCATTCTTCATAAGAATTGGACACTTGGCCTTGGGATACTTAACTCCATGTAACATGGACAAGTTTTCTCCCACTGAATTTGTGCATATTGAACCCTTCAGCATAGATTGCCAATGTATGCTTTCTCTTTTAGGTCAAGAGGTTTTCGAGAACTATCTCTATAGATCTCTATTCCTATCACATAGTAAACGTCTCTATCTTCCCTAATTTCCACTTTGGATTTCCATTCTAGAACATTTCCATTTCACATCAACCAATTGTTATTATGATTCATTTGATGACCCTATTACTTCATGAAATTGTAGGATTGTGTGGAATGTGAATACGCACCCACTAAATCCTAGATCTCTCTTTATCTTTGACATATCAATCAAACCTTTTGACTATATCATCAAAGTAAAGATCACAATTCTGAGTTGCTTGTACTCAATCAATCACATTGGTTAGTCCATTGTAACTTATAGACTTCATTTGCATTAATGGATTCATAAACCTTATAGGTTGTGTCACGTACACATCCTTGTTTTTATTCCTGATAGGAATGCAGTTTTAGTACTCGTATGCCAAATTTTTTAGTCATTAAGTTGCAATCAACAAGCATCATCCTTCTCAAAATGTTATCCATGTGTCTTAATGCTTAAGACTCATTCGCATGTATGGATTTCATCCCAATGGGTGCTACCATCAAGGTCATACCTTACGGTTCACATGGAAGTCATTTAAGATGTAATGGTCATAAATCATAACTCAAAAACCAGTTCCTCGTATTCATCTAGATAGTTGACTCATCACATGACCAACTCATCACGTAGATAATTCGGGGTGTATCTGTCAAGGATATAAGAACTCACAACTCTTTGTGATTCTTAATGTCCTTTATTAGTGTAGGGTATTCTTTATTTAAGAAGAATTTAGTTATTTGATAATCATCCTCTAACTCCTTAGAGTATGACTCCTTATGATTTAGACATCACCATGCCTTAATCATGAGCTCACTATGATACACTATCATAATCACTCATAAGGATCTCAAACATTTGGTTCGAGTATTTCATTCATTGATCTCATCAAGAATTAACACTTTACCAAATTCTTACTTCATCTATGATATTCTTGAACACTTCAAGATATTCATATTGGTATTTCTCTAAACACCGTTTGAAGTACTAGCATTAACTCTAATAGTTATGTAAATACATCACATATATTATACCTAATAGGATAATCATTCTCCCACTAACTTAGTAAAGATTGATTAATCATGTCCAAGAGATTCATGTCTCTTACTGGTTCTCTAACCGAAAAGTGTCTAGACTTATCCATCATATGGAAACTAGAAATGAATTTCTCATGATTTATGCTAATTTGATTGTTTGAGTTATCAATAACTTTTAGGTATCACTTTATCTTATGCATACCAAGTACCACAAGATAAACAAGGCATTGCCACAAAGATTGAAACATCAACTTTATTAATTGCCATCATAGTCTTACAATATGAAAAAATTAAGGTGTTTCTATCCATTGGAAAATATGAAATAGCAGTTCATAACTCTATTACATGCCTTAAAGGCTGGAAATAAACTAAAGTACTCCTATCTATGGAGGCAACACTTGCCCCATGTATTGGGTGCTTTATACTTTATATCTTGGTATAATATACCTAAAAAGTGTTATAAGTTTATTTCATGACACATTCAGGTGGAGACGTCTGTCGCCTCCTTCTTCTTTAGTTCTTCCAGATAGAGTGGACAATTCATTTTCCAATGTCTTGGCTTTTGACAATGGTGGCAATTGCCTCTCTTGGTCACACCTCCCTTGGCCTTGAGAGTTGAAGACGACTTGGGCTGTTGGCTAGCATTAGAACCTTTCTTAGCTTTGCCCTTGCCCTTGTGCTTGGACTTGCCTTTCTTGTTGCTGATCATCATCACAGACTTAGGCTTGTCCTTCTTCATCTGTGCCTCGACTGTCCTCAACATGCCCAACAACTCTGTCAATGGTTTGTCAAAGTTGTTCATGTTGTAGTTCATCACAAACTGACTGTAGGATTCTAGAAATGATTGTAGTATCACGTCAGTATCCAACTATTGGCTCAGGGGAAATCCCAGTCTTGTTGTTGGCTAAATGGACATCTATAAATCCCTTTGTTTTGATTATGAAAAACATTTCATTCTTATTAATCTAACGAGCTACTTGAGTGTGCAGGATGACAAAGCAACAAGGGAAAATCTACAAGCTTACATATTTATAATTTCATGCAATGTAATCACTGTTGTAAAAACTTGTACAAAAATATAATGTACAAGTACTTAGAATTGCATGTAAATCAAGCGTTAGATTCTCCCTAGCTAAACACCACAGTTAGACAAGTCATCCCATTCAAATAGGATTACTTATGCACACTTACACACATAATTAGTGCCTAAATTGAAACCTTGAAACATGATCAATCTCGGTCGACAAACTCCTCGACCGAGACACTCTCGGTCGACAATCTTCTCGACCGAGAAAGATCCAAAGTAGCCGTTAGACACAACAGACAAGTTAGTTGGCAGTTGATGAAAGACGTTGCAAATCACTTGTTCCAGAGAGCCTGTCGGTCGACAAAAGTTCGACCGAGTAGGTGTCTCGGTCGACCATTTGTCGACCGAGATGGTCTCTGACAGCAACTGCAGAATTAATTAATTAGCTGTTGTTAAAGCAACAACTTTGTACCTAACGGCTAGTTAAGCACTTAGAAACCCCTAGAAGTTTTCTAGAACGTCCTTAAGCATCCTTAGGCCATTCCTATAAATAGGACAAGCCATAGGACACCTAAAGACACTTGTTTACACTTGCTACACTTGAGAAACCTTTGAGTATACTTTGTGCAATCTGTTTGTGAGCAATTTAAGCATTGTGACAATTGGCCATTTCATTCCTTAGCTCATAATTCGTGTCCTATAGGCTAGTATCTCCTACCCACTGCAATCACAAGTTCACTTACTTGGTTAGGAGATCTATACGCTTGATCTAGGCAAATAAAGCCTTGGGCTTTAAAGGATAAGTTGTAATTTCTATTTCCTTTCTTGTTACCTATTATTGTTTGTACTCTCCTTGCTACTCCTAGGTTGGAGGTTGCGGATTGGAGAGGGTGAAGATCTTCTTGGCGAAGAAGGAGACTTTGAGCTACTTCAGAAGGCTAGTGCAATGGGAGGTTACTTCTAGAGAGGAAGGCTACTTCAAGGGGGAGCTTGGAGTTACTTCATAGAAGGCTACCTCAAAGTTGGTGCACCTACTTCAGGGTGAAGGCTGTTCAAAGGGTGTAAAGGAAAGTATTGTATTTTGTATAAATCCTCGAGAGGTAATAAAATAAATACTTTCAAATCCCGGTTGGGTAAGCAACCGGGTAGTGGACTGACAACTATAGTATTTGCTATAGTTGGAACCACTCTAAACACGTGTCTCTTTCTTCTAATTTCAATTGTTGTTGTTTGAATTCAACAAATTGTTAAAATAATTCAAAAACTCTATTCACCCCCCTCTAGTAGTTTTTCAATTGGTATCAGAGCAGGGCTTCAAGGAACCCTAACAAGGTCTTGAAGAAATGGGTGACGGAGTACTCAACAACCTCAACATTGAAGGGACACTTGTAGCTCGGCCCCCAACGTTCGATGGAACAAACTACCAATATTGGAAGAGAAGGATGCAATTCTACTTCCAAGGCATCAATTGGGATTTATGGAGAATGGTGTCTACTCCATATATGCTTCCTCAAAATGAATTTGCGGAATGGGATGCAAACACGGTAAAGCTGGCCCAAATGAATGCAAAAGCTGTAAGCATTTTATATTGTTCTATTTCGGTAGGAGAATTTAATAGAATATCTAATTGTGATACAGCATATGATATTTGGCATAGACTGTCCATAACCTATGAAGGTACAGTCCAAGTCAAAAATTCCAAGATTAGCATGTTTAAACAAAAATTTGAACACTTTCGTATGGATACTAATGAATCAATTAGTGAAATGTTTGCAAAATTCTCTACTATTGTTAATGGTTTGAGTGCATTAGGAAAACCTATTCCTGAAGAAGATCAGGTATCAAAGATCCTTCGTTCACTTCCTCCAATATATAAGCCAAAGGTGACAGCCATTGAAGAAGCAAACGACCTCACTCAACTGAAAATGGAGCAACTTATTGGCAACTTAGAAGCTCATGAAGCAACTCTAGAAGAGGAAGAAAGAAGAGCGCGTGAACTTCAGCAAGGAAAAAAGAAGGATGTGGCTCTAAAAGTTTCAAAAGCTGTCACACAAGAAAGTTAGGAGTCAAGTGAAGAAGAGGGAGAAGAAGCCTTGATAGTAAATGGTAAGAAATACAAAAGATTTAAATCTAACAAAATTTCCAGCTCTTCTTCTACCCCTCCTAGGTGCTTTGAATGTGGAAAGAAAGGGCATTTCAAGAATGAATGTCCTAAAGCAAAGAAAGGAAAGAAAAGCTCACACAAGAAGAAGGGAGAAAAAGCCTATAAAGCTGCATGGGACGAATCAAGTGACAGTGAAAGCGGAGAAGAAACCGTGGATTGTCTAATGGCAAGAGAAGATGATGAAAACTCTCAAGAGGTAAGCCTACTTGATCTTTCTAAAGAAGAGTTAGTCACTAGTCTATAAGAAATTCATGACAAGTATGTTGATGTCAAGAAGAAACTAAAGAAGGCTATAAAATCAAATGATGAGCAAATTGCTAAATTAGATAATCTTTCTTCTGAAAAGAATAACATTGATCTTGAGAATTTATCTTTAAAAACATCTTTAGATGATTACACTAGAAAGCTACTCACTCTAGAAACAAATGTTGATCTCCTTTCTAAAGAAAAGACTGATTTGTTAGCTAAACTAAAAGATTTTCAGACTCAACCTATTTTGTGTAACCATCTAGACTATGAAAATGTTATAAAAGAAAGAGATTCATTGCTATCTGATTTAGATCAAGCAAGAAAAGATTTACACAAGAAAATGAATAATATTGCTCAGCTGCAAAGAGAACTTCATGAGTTAAGAAGAAAAGATATACTTGATAACATTCTAAGTATTGGTACTGTTTTCAACGGAAGAAAAGGTTTGGGATATGCTCCAAAGAAAAATCAACCTAAAAGAACTCAAACTAGGTTTGTACCCAAGAACACAATGGCTAGAAAGAGAAATGAAGTTGACTCTATTACCTGCCATTTTTGTTTACGTCTTGGACACTATTCCTTTTCATGCCCTTATAAAACTAAGGATTCCGAATTAGTTTGGGTCCCAAGACCTCAAACTTAGTAGAGTCAAATAAAATTTAGTTGAGATATGACCAAAAAGCTCAATCTTGCTATTTATATTGTCTTATCTCAACTAAACAAAAGATTTTATGCTCATTGGTAATTTTCTGCATTATTGTACTAAAACAGAAACTTAGTCGGTCGAAGAATTGTCGACCGAACCATTAATCGGTCGAAGTATTGTCGACCGACCGAATGTTTGTAACATATCAAAATTTACAGCAATTATTTCGGTCGAAAATTGTTCAACCGAGCTACATTTCTGTGTTTTCTGGTTTTATGATTCCTTATATAGAGCCATGATTGGTAGTTTGCTTTACTTAATGGCTTCTAGACCGGACATTATGTTTTCTGTTGGTCTTTGTGCTCGATTTCAATCACAACCTATGCATTCTCATTTTCTAGCAGTTAAACGAATTCTTCGTTACCTAGCCGGTACTACTTGCTTTGGTTTATGGTATCCAAAAGGACAATCCTTGGATTTCAAAGCTTATACTGATGCGGATTATGTTGGTTGTCGACTTGATCGCAAGAGTACTAGTGGTGGCTGTTTCTTATTAGGGAGAGCTTTAGTATCTTGGTTTAGCAAGAAACAAAATATGGTTGCCCTATCTACAACTGAAGCTGAATATATGGCAGCTGGGTCTTGTTGTGCTCAAGTGCTTTATATGCAACAAGTGTTAAGCGATTATGGTTTTAATCTTTCATCTACGCCTATTTTTTGTGACAACACGAGCGCCATAAACTTAGCACACAATCCTATTTTACACAGCCGAGCTAAACATATTGAAATCCGTCATCATTTTTTAAGGGATCACATCTCCAAAAATCATGTTTCCCTTCATCATGTTGATACGGAAGATCAATTGGCTGATATTTTTACAAAACCGCTTCCACTAGATCAATTTAACAACATTAGGAAGCAATTGCTTATCACTCCTTTGGAAGATGTTTTCTTTGATATTTGTGCTACTTAAACAAAAACTCTTGTTTACATTTTTGGCTTTTAAATGGACATCTTTTTCATTAGATTTGATGGGATATCTAATTAAGGGGGAGTTTTTATTCTTAACGGTTATCTTTTTGAAATGACAAAGGGGGAGAGATAAATATAAAACTAAAATTTAATAATTATGTAAAACTTAATTAATGAGTTTCATAAATAAACTCTTGGCTTTACATTGAAAGTTGCTATATTCCCAAATGATCTGGATTTCATGTTCCATAATTCATGGGGAATAATAAGCACACATTTTATACACAAGAAAAAAAGCTACAAAAGGTAATCTAAAGGTATGAAACTCATATGTTTTATATTTCCTTTATTTATATTTTGGAAATTTTTGTCATCTTCAAAAAGGGGGAGATTGTTGGCTAAATGGACATCTATAAATCCCTTTGTTTTGATTATGACAAACATTTCATTCTTATTAATCTAACGAGCTACTTGAGTGTGCAGGATGACAAAGCAACAAGGGAAAATCTACAAGCTTACATATTTATAATTTCATGCAATGTAATCACTGTTGTAAAAACTTGTACAAAAATATAATGTACAAGTACTTAGAATTGCATGTAAATCAAGTGTTAGATTCTCCCTAGCTAAACACCACAGTTAGACAAGTCATCCCATTCAAATAGGATTACTTATGCACACTTACACACATAATTAGTGCCTAAATTGAAACCTTGAAACAGGATCAATCTCGGTCGACAAACTCCTCGACCGAGACACTCTCGGTCGACAATCTTCTCGACCGAGAAAGATCCAAAGTAGCCGTTAGACACAACAGACAAGTTAGTTGGCAGTTGATGAAAGACGTTGCAAATCACTTGTTCCAGAGAGCCTGTCGGTCGACAAAAGTTCGACCGAGTAGGTGTCTCGGTCGACCATTTGTCGACCGAGATGGTCTCTGACAGCAACTGCAGAATTAATTAATTAGCCGTTGTTAAAGCAACAACTTTGTACCTAACGGCTAGTTAAGCACTTAGAAACCCCTAGAAGTTGTCTAGAACGTCCTTAAGCATCCTTAGGCCATTCCTATAAATAGGACAAGCCATAGGACACCTAAAGACACTTGTTTACACTTGCTACACTTGAGAAACCTTTGAGTATACTTTGTGCAATCTGTTTGTGAGCAATTTAAGCATTGTGACAATTGGCCATTTCATTCCTTAGCTCATAATTCGTGTCCTATAGGCTAGTATCGTGAGGTCTTTGATCTCAATAGTTTGTCTCGGAGTTTTGTCTGCTGGGGTATAGTATTTTTTTAGTCTATGTCGGTTGACGGTCCTTTCACCTCCGTTGTCTTCAAGAATTATGATGGCTCCATTCGGGTATATGTGTTTGATAATAAAAGGCCCAGACCACTTTGTCCAAAGTTTCCCGGGGAACATTTTGAGTCTGGAGTTGAAAAGAAGGACTTTATCTCTGATGGCGATGTCTTTTTTTTTTAGATGACCATCGTGCCACATTTTGGTTTATTCTTTGTAAATCCTGGCACTTTGGTATGCGGTCATTCTGAGCTCCTCTAATTCATGCAACTGCAGTTGTCTATTTTCTACAGCGCTTTTAAAATTGAAGTTCAGTTGTTTAATAGCCCACCAAGCCTTCTGCTCCAATTTGACTGGGAGGTGACATGATTTCCCGTATATAAAATGGAACGGTGTTGTTCCAATTGGTGTTTTATAAGCTGTTCGGTAAGTCCAAAGGGCATCGGGAAGCTTGGTGGACCAGTCGGTACGGTGTCTATTAACAGTTTTCTCTAAGATTGCCTTTAGTTGTCTGTTCGAAACTTCAACCTGACCATTAGTTCGTGGATGGTAAGGCGTGGTAACTTTATGGTTGACTCCGTATTTCTTTAAGAGGGCTTCAAAGCTTTGTTCAAGAAAATGGGTTCCTCCGTCAGATATGACAGTTCGGGGAACTCCAAATCTGGGAAAAATAATATCTTTAAACATCTTAATGACTGGTTTGGAATCGCTGGAAACTGTGGGTATAGCTTCTACCCATTTCGATACATAGTCCACAACGACCAGTATGTAAGAGCATCCATATGAAGAGGGTAAAGGACCCATAAAGTCTATCCCCTAAACATCGAAAATCTCGATCTCCTACCACATAGTGAGAGGCATTTCATTTCTTTTTGTTATACCACCGGGGAGTTGACACTTGTTGCATGATTTTAAAAAATT
Source organism: Alisma plantago-aquatica (assembly GCA_963693085.1). Lineage (NCBI taxonomy): Eukaryota > Viridiplantae > Streptophyta > Magnoliopsida > Alismatales > Alismataceae > Alisma > Alisma plantago-aquatica. Next base: position 74,939,649 of record OY856412.1, on the reverse strand, counting down.
ATGGGAATCTTTTGCTATTGTTGGCCAAAAGAAACCCGATTGGAGAACTTTCATGGAGGCTTTTTTCGAACTCATATGTCCTCTAGTGGGGCCGGAATGACAATGTTCTAGGACAGGAGTAATCTCTTCTTCGGGTAGGCAACGGCGAAAAAGTCCGTCTGCACATAGATGAAAGAGGTATGGTTCATCCCAATAATATTGCTTGACATTGTGGAGGAATTTCTTTTTGTCATGGTAAGAGGCCGAAGGGTGAATGATTCCCGTAGCCAGATAATTTACTATGTAGGCATACTAGGGGAATCCTGTGGTAATTTTCATTAGTTGGTCATCAGGGAGGGAGTCTCAGATAGGTACTTTATCATTATCCTTGACTTCAATACGGCTGAGATGATCAGCGACGATGTTTTCTACTCCGCTTTTGTCCTTGATTTCCAAATCAAATTCCTGAAGCATCAACACCCAGTAGATAAGTCAGGGTTTTGCATCTTGCTTATGAATTAGATATCTTATGGTGGAGTGGTCAGTGTAGACTATAACCTTGGCTCCAATTAGGTAGGAGAAGAATTTCTCGAATGCATAGATGACAACTAAGAACTCATTTTCTGTAGTGGTGTAGTTCTTCTGTGCTTCATCGAGCGTTTTAGATGCATAGTATATTACATAAAGTTTCTTGTGAATTCTCTGCCCTAACACGGCCCCTATGGCGTAATCGTCGGCGTCACACATGATTTCAAAAGTTTGTAACCAATCTGGGGCTCTTAATATGGGTGCAGAGATTAAAGCATTTTTCAGAGTTATGAAACTTTGTAAGCATTCTTGGTTAAAATTAAACTCGGTGTCCTTGGTCATAAGTTGGGTCATGGGTTTTGCTATTTTTGAGAAATCTTTAATAAATCTTCTATAAAACCCAACATGACCCAAGAATGCTCGTATTCCTTTTACATCTTTTGGTGGCGACAATTTAGAGATAACATCATTTTTTCCTTGTCCACCTCAGTCCCTCTGTCACTCACTCTATGTCCGAGGGCGACACCTTTAGTTACCATAAAATGGCATTTTTCCCAATTTAGGATGAGGTTCGTTTCCTCGCATCTCTGTAAGACTTGTCCAAGGTTGAGTAGACAATTGTCGAAGGAATCTCCGTAAACTAAAAAATCATCCATGAATACCTCCATTATAGATTCCATTAATCCTGCAAAAATAGCAGACATGCACTTTTGGAAATTTGCAGGTGCGTTGCACAACCCGAATGGCATTCTTCTGAAAGCATAGGTCCCAAAGGGACAAGTAAAAGTAGTTTGCTATTGGGCTTCCGGGTGTACAGGGATTTGGTAGAACCCGGAATAACCATGTAGATAATAGAATAACTTTTGATGGGCTAAGCTTTCTAGGACTTCGTAAAGAAAGGGCAGTGGGTAGTGATCTTTTCACGTTGATTTGTTTAATTTCCTGTAGTCGATTCACATCCTCCAACCTGTCAGAGTCCTTGTAGGTACTAGCTCATTCTTGTCATTTAGCACGATAGTGGTTCCTCCTTTTTTGGGGACCACTTGGACAGGGCTAACCCATTGGGAATCTGAAATTGGGTAAATTATGTCGGCTTTCAGCAGTTTGAGGACTTCAAGGCGAACCACCTTTTTAAGATTAGGGTTCAGCTTTCTCTGGTGCTCTCTTGAAGGCTTGAATTCTTCGACCATGGGCAGTATATGCAGCCATAAGGATGGATTTATACCTGTCAGGTCAGTTATTTTGTACCCAATGGCTTTCTTGTGTTTCTTTATCTCAACAAGAAGCCTTTCTTCCTGGTTTTTCATCGGAGTGGAACTGATGATAACTGGACATAATTTTTCTTTGTCCAAGAAGACATGTTTAAGTCTTGTTGGTAGAGTCTTCATCTCGAGAGCCTTGGGTGCTTCTGTTGCTTAAAAAATAGTGACAGATTTGAGCTCCTCAAAGGTGGATGTTGGCGCTTCTTCAACTTTCTCTAAGTGTTGCAAGCATTGTTGAACTGATTCATTGGCTGAGAATTCGACTTCTGGAATTGTTAGAACATTCTCTAACTCATCATATGGCTCGGATATTTCCAATTGATACATTTGATGTATTGCATCTAAGAGAAAAACCTCCTCTTGAATGCCGAGACCTTTCATGCTATTGAAGACCCAGAATTGAATTGCTTCTTTTCCCAGTCTTAGAATAATCGTGCCAGCTTCAACATCAATGAGTGCCCTGGATGTGGCGAGGAGAGGTCTGCCAAATATTATTGGGTATCTTAGATCCTCCTTGATATCCATAATGAAAAAATCACATGGGACATAGGCATCTCTGCCTATCCTGACTGGAATGTCCTCAATAATTCCTAGGGGTGCAGTGATAGTAGAATCAGCTAACCTAATTGTCATTCTTGTGGGTAGCAAGTCAGTGAAACCCAATCTTTTACACATGGAGTAGGGCATAATTGATATGCCAGCCCCTAAGTCAGCTAATCCCTTTTTGCTCGAAGCATTTCCAATACAACACTGAATACTGAAGGAACCAGGGTCCTTCTTTTTCTTTGGCATCTTATTAAGAAAGATATCGGAGGTGGTCGGAGCTAATTTGATAGTCTCTTGCTCTTCAGTAATGTACTTCGTTGATAGCAAAGTTTTCAGGTATTTAGCCCAAGCTGGTACTTCGGAGAGGGCGTCGAGGAGCGGGATGTCGATATAGAGTTTCTTCATCGCCTCCTTGAACTTTTGGTATCTAGTGTCCATCTTAGTCTCTTTCAATCTTCCTGGATATGGTATCCTAGGTTTATATTACGGGACCTCTGACTCCTTGGGGGCTTGTTCCTTTTCTTTGCCTTTTTCAGTCTCTACAGAATTCTCAGTTGCTAGATTCGAGTTTGCATTTGGAAGAAAGATAGGTGTATCATCATCATCATGAGTGATCCTTGTAGCTTCATGAAATACATGACCTGATCTTGTAGTGACGGCATTCAGTTGCTCTGGTCTATTCTGATCGTGTCTTGGGTTCGATTCCGGTTGGCTAGTAAAAGTGCCTGCTGGTGGCTTCAATTGAGCAACAATTTGTGCTAGTTGAGCCTCCACAACCTTCTGTTGAGCTTGTTGATTAGCGAGCATGGTTTGTTGTGACTGTAACATCTGCCTGATCATAGTCATCTCATCTATTGGCTGGGAGGGGGCATTTTTCTGAGTGAGTTGTTGTTGACCTTGATGTTGTTGTTGCAGAGGTGGTGCTAACTGAGGTTTCTGCGGTTGCTGCAACTGAGGGTGCAATTGTGGGTGCAGAGGAGGATGGGTATATTGATAGTAGGTGGAGGGATTTCTAGGATAGTTGGATCTAGGGAAGTTGTTTCTGAGGTTCCCTTGATTTTGGTTAAAGTTACTTTGGAATCCAGGTGGCAACCTATTGGAGGATCCGCCTTGTGTTTGATGTTGCAGGTTAGCAGTCCCTACAGGGATCCCATATTGAAAACTGGGGTGGTTTCTTGGTTGATTTGGATTATAGTAAACTTGTCCCGGTATGGAATGAATGGAATTAACTTGTTCGGACATCTGATCTTTAGGGTGTTCGATAATTGGTTCGTACTGCTGTTTTCATATCCATCATCACATTGTAAAGAAGACCACATGACAGAGTAGGGTGATCGGATGCGTGACAGGCTTCACAAGTCCCTATAGCAGCTTTAACCTGTTGGACCTGGGGGGTTTTCTTCTTATCATATTCTCCAAATGAAGTTTCAAGAGTCTGCTGTTTGTGAGCTATAGTCTTTAAAGCTTCAGCAATAGCCTTCATTTCCATTGATTCCTCAGCTTTATAAACTTTGAGGACTCCCTTGTCGGATGATCGTCCCCAATTGGATTGGTTCTCAGCTCCAAGTGTAATGATTTTCCATGCATCCTCGTAGTTCTTCCTCATAAAATTTCCTCTAGATGAGGAATCCAGAAATTGCTTGATGTCATCACTCACCCCCTTATAGAACATTTCTATTAGTTGATTTTGGGAGATGCCGTGATGAGGACACTTTCTTAGAAGCTCCTTGAATCTTTCCCATGCTTCTGCGAGTGATTCTCCAGGAAGTTGGGCAAAGTGGTTGATCTGCCCCCTAATTTTGTAAGTTAACGAAGGGGGAAAAACTTCTCAAGGAACTTTTCTTCCAAGGGAGCCCAGGTGGTGATGATTGGCTCCCTATCAAGTGAATTATACCAACTCAGAGCCCTTCCGGACAGAGTGAAATGGAAAAGATGTAACATTATTGCGTCAAAGGCAACTCCAACCTGTGGGACAAGTAAGCAAAGTGCCTTGAATCTCTTCAAGTGATCCGTGCAGTCATCTCCAGATCCACCAGAGAATGAGATGCCTTGCATGATTTGAATCCATTGTGTCCGGATTTCGAAGTTGGGTATGTTAATGATCGGTGGCCGAACTGGATGATTATCTTCATAGTTCTTAGGTATGACATAGTCCCTCAATTGCTTGTTTCTTAGCTCTAGCTAGGAAGCTTGGTTAGCTACTTCGTTTTCAGCTCGAATGCGGGCCTGTTCTTCAGCTCGGATCTCCGCTTGAATCTGAGCACGAGTGTCAGTAATGAGTTGTGCTCTCTGAGCGGCTATGGCGGTATTGACCCTTTCCATTACTAATGTGGCTTGGCATTGATCTTCAGCCATTTGCCTGGCTCTTTGGCGGTTAAGTCTGATGTGGTGGTGGAAGCTTCTCTCTACCTCAGAGTCATACTCTGGATCAGGGGAGAATCTGAGGTTATGCGATGGTTCCATACACATCTTCTACATGAGTAGAGAGAGAAACACACCTTTTAGATGATGCAGGAGATATGATGAATTCAAGAAGATATGGACTAATGGTTAAAGAAAAAAATGTAAAATCCTAACCAACTAGCAAGATAGTAAATGAAATTAAAATGTTCTGTCTTCCCCGACAAAGATGCCAATTTTTGATGGAGCTACCACTCACATGGAATTACGCACACCGCTAAAAATCCAAAAGATAGTAAATCTTTAAGTTTAGCCTTGCTTATACTAGATTGAGAACTCCACCCACATATGCTAGGATACATGGAAGCCTTATCGTAGCATAGTTAAGGGTCGAATCCATAGGACAACGGTCTTGTCGAGATTGACAAGATAGAAAACGTTGGAATTTTACTTAACTTCTTGACAGTAGGTATCTAGCTCAAAAAGTTTGGTTTGGTTGATTAAACTAAGTACAAGTAAAGTAAAGCAAGAAAGTAAACTTAAGGATTTTAGCAATGATAAAGAGACACTAGGATGTGATCGGCTTTCGCCACCACTACACATGGATCAAAATATGCAACACAAAACATAACCTGCAAAAAGAGTCTTATCAGCTAGTATCTTTGTAGATTTAGTTTCCTTTCAGAGAACTAACTACGAGAAGTGTGGGAATGTTGCAATTCCAGCCATCCCCGAATGAATGGTCACCTACTTTACATCATTCCCTTCGCAAAGTGTGTTCCTTGACTCACCAAGGTTGTACTTTCATACGTCAACTGATTCCATTTCATAGTATGAAAGTACAATGATGGAAGTGAGTATACTCCACTTCTTGAGAAACACTCCTAGATACCGAAACAGATGCATGGTGGATACATTCATCAAGAACCAACATACAGTCGAGATTCGAATCTGATGGTACAAACATAGACAATTCATACTAAAAGATAAAAGATAACACGAGTTGGTGATCAAGCAACAAACATTCATTAAACGATTGATGTTGAACTGAAAAGAAAGTATATCTCTATTGCAAACTATGGATTACATTGCATGAAATGAAAACATGGGTAGTGGGGCTACTCCCCACACCCTAGTGAATGAAACTACTTGCTCATATCTAGGACAAAGAAGGAGGCGAGAAGAGAGAGAGTGAATGCCATCCCCACAAAGGAGAGAGGAAAGTCAACCCCTTGGAAGGAGAGAGAGAATGATGATCTTCACACTTCACAGGTTGCTTGATGATGAGGTCTCCTCTTCCCACCTTCTTTGGCGAAGAGAGAGGGAGCAGCTTCAGGATGGAGTGTGGATCTCAGACCGATAGCTTTTGGGTGGAGGATGGAGGTTGGAATAGCTCTGGAGTAGTAGAGGCAGCCTCTGGGAATCTGAAACTTGATATCTTAGGAGGACCCCTTGGGTCTTATTTATAGGCTTTAAGTGGAGTCCAAACGGTTTGGACAATTTTGGGTCCAAACGGTCTTGAAGACCGTTTGGGTTCTGAGACCGGTTCGGCTCTGAGACCGTTTGGACCCTGAGACCATTTAGACCCTAAGACCGTTTGGACACTGGGACCGTTTGGACCCTGAGACCGTTTGGACCCTGTGACCGTTTGGCTCCATGCGGTCTCGGGACCAGTTGGCTTCATGCGGTCTTGGGACCGTGTGACTCCATGCGGTCTCGGGACCGTGTGGCTTCATGTGGTCTTGAGACCGTGTGACTCCATGCGGTCTTGGGATCGTGTGGCTTCATGCGGTCTTGGGACCGTGTGACTCCATGTGGTCTTGAGACCGTTTGGCTTCATGCGGTCTCAAGACCATTTGACTCCATGCAGTCTTGAGACCATGTGAGGCTTTTGTGATTTTTTGTGTGTCTTTTTCTATAAGTAAAAAGAGAGAAAAGTTAATCTAATAGTATATTTTAATTAAGAGAGGAAAGTTAAGGATTCTATCTAATTTATCTAAGAAAGAGTGTGGAAAACTGAGGAAAATTACTAAGATATCATCACAAAAATGGAGGTTATCAGTTTGGTTCCTCTAAAGGCTTCCAAGGTACGATAAGGCTCCAAGGATCATGCATGAGACAACCACATATATCTAATGAGGGTCATCTATTCCAGGCCATATTATACCCAACTTCTCATTATTCCTCATGTCTCAGAGTCAAGGTCTCCAACCTTCTTCATCGAGTCTTGCCCTCTCTCTAGAGATAACCCTACAACTGATCCTACCACTAGAGGTTCTCTCTTATAAGATGGGTCAAGCTCTTAAGGATACATGTCTATCCCTAGAGGGGTGAAACATACTATCAAGACCTATCTTCGGCCAAGATCATCCAAAGCTCTGCATGCTCGTCTCATAAACATCAGGCGTAACCCTTCTGGCCTAGGTCTAAACCCTACTTCCAGTCTTACTACCACTCTCTTCTATGCATGTACATGCCTTTTTTGTACTCATATATATATATATATATATATATATATATATATATATATATATATATATATATATATATATATATCAGGGCTCCTATATGGTCACCACTAACCTTCTCAATGAGGGGGCTATCCCTCACCCTAACAGGTATGATCCACACAAAGTCAGATAACCCAAAAGGCACTAGGGTCAAACAACCATGCATAGTTCATGTTTCTCATGTGTACTCAAAACCTTTATGTAAAGCATGTATGTCTAACCCACGTACTTGAAGGTATGGGAGACTAAGGCATCCAAATCATCTTGTCATCTCTTTCTCTAACTACCACTTGGGGTTTGGGTTAGCATTGTCCTCAGAGGATGCGTCATGCCTCTTCCTCTTCGTAGAGGCTTCTTCCTCCAAGGATAACTCTCTCCTCATTCACCTACAAGAAGGTATAACCTCAGAGCTCTCCTGAGGGTATGGCAACACACTCCATTCAACCTAAGCATGTAACTAATCTTTATTTTATGCTTGAACTATTGAAACGTATGTCCATGACATCTTGTTTACATGTTTTTCATTGTTTGGTGGAGGATTCCTTAATCCTTATTACCCTTATCCCAAATAGATGACGAGTATGGAGAGAGAGAAACCCTAAGAACTTAGAGTTATACTTGAATTAGGGTTGAGAAAGGAAGAAGACAGATGAGAGAGTCATAGAGGTATCTTACTTCGAGTCAAATCCTCCAATTTTAGCTAGGCAGTCACACAATATCTAGGAGTCCTCGTAGACTGAGTAGCAGGGTAGAGTAAAATCTTACAATCCCCTGTATTGTTATCCTTTTCTAGACACCTCCATCATTGGAAAATCCTCTAATAACTCCCTTAGGTTCTAAAGAGTTTGTACAATTTAATAATTATTAGAGATTAAATGGAAAACCATGGCTCTAATACCGAATGTAACGAGCCCGCCTCCAAGTAACCCCCAATTAAGGAAGACCAAGAAGTCAGAGCCGCTATCCCAAAATAGGATCAATGGTTTTGCAAATAATTGAAAATAATTAATAAATTCTACCAAAGACTAAGCTTAAAATAGGATAAAAAATTTACTTTTCACATACCTTTCAAAAATAAGATTTTGGAACTTCTACCCACTATAGAATTGCATCTAACTAAATCCTCCTTTATGATTTAACTTTATTCTTCACAAGTTCCACTTTACTGTTTGTCTAATTGTAGATAATCCTAAAACACCAGAAAAAAAATGTTGATTAGTATAATGAATTATACTGGTATGTGGGGGGAACCAAAATCTTGCATCTATTTGTAACAACATAATGCAACCAAATTATTGCTTAACAGATCAAACTTTATGTATTAAACATAACTACTCAATCCCTACATATCCTCGCCTATGTGCTATCCTTGTAGTGGACATGGATACTACCTCTCTCATATGGTAGATTTCAAATAACCCCCACACTACTACCTTACAAGTATATCACTACATAGGGTTGTGTAGTCAGATGGTCCTACCCAAGGGTATACCAACACATCGACTCATGATAACCTGATGATCCTACCTCAAGGGTAGACCATGTACTAGGTCATCCATCTCATCACCATCAAAGCTACAGAGGAGGACTAGGATCTGAGCTAGCCATGCACATATACTTATAGTGATAGTCATAGTCACTTCACATCTGCATGAAATAAAAGTCAACCAAGCAGTTATTTCTAAGAAACTGATAAAACCTCAGAAATCACTGTGAAACAAGAGCGATTAATCATAAGCGTAACTGCATACACCTATTTTGGAGATCCCAAAGAAGCAATATATCCAAATCCAACTAGATGTCCAATCAAGCAAGCCAATCAATCAATCAAGAAAACATTGATCCTGAAAACATATATAATGTCTACTTGTCACAATCATATCCCCAAACAATTCCTTATTGAGTCGGGACACCTTTATAAGGTTTCTAGGTCTCATTAGGATTCATTAGGGTTTCTTAGATTAGTTTCTCAACCCTTATCTTTTTAGGTCAACAAACCCTAACATAGCTTTTCTACATAGAGATCCCTAATTACTCAAATTATTCATATTAAGGATCCTATATTCTCAAATTGGCTTTAGGACATAATATCTCTATCTTAAACATGGATTTTTAGAATTAAAACCCTTAAAAGTCATATTCACCTAAATTAGGGTTTAAGCCCATTGATACACTTTATTCATATGAAACCCTAAATTAACCAATTAAGTACATGGATCATATTTTTGGATTCAAAACATCCTTTTTATTAACAACAAGTTAACATTCACATAAAATATCCATATGACCTTTCCCAATTTTATTAATCATGAAAGAATTAAAGAAAAAAATTTATGTACTATTTGAACTATAAATAAATTCATGCTTCAATACTATTGTTATTGGATTCCTTGCATTTTTCTGATCAATTTTCATATATAACATGTCTTAATTTGAGTTATCCATAAATAGTTAGGATTTATGCAAAATAACTTACTTTTGGCCAATGGGAAGCAACCACATCCGTGTTGCAACCCGCTCATCTCTTTTTTTCCATGTGGACCCCGGCCAGCCAATGGGCTTCGGCCATGCCAGTGATCCTCTTCAAGTGGATAAAGCATCGGGTCAGGAAGAAAGGGCACTACTGCCCTACACCTGTGGTCTTAAGGTCTTGCGCTTAGTGGGGGCATAAAGGTCTTTTCAGTGAAACCTTTCTTCAACCACGTGAGATTCCTCTTCTCATGAACTAACACCCGACTACGGTCAACCCTTTGATTGACTCTACGATCTAGAGTAGGGTTGGGGCAACTACCCTCTCGGGCTGGAGGAGATGGCTTCTCGGGATCAAACCATCATGTCGCCGATGGGTAGCACAGACCCGATAGAATTCCCATGGTGTGCCAATCTTCGAGCAACACAGGAGCAACGGAGGGTTCCTCGAACCTATCTGGGGGGCCTAGTACTTCTATTTCCATCATGAAGAGGGGTAGAGCCCTTTTTATAGCTCTGGTTCGCAAGCCGGATGCCATGGAGTTCAACTCCATGGGGACTATTGGAGAAACTCCCAGTAGTGCATGAAATCAAGATTTGAAAGGATCATTAGATCCGTTTTACTCTCCTGAACACGAAAATCCTCTTTTTAATCCTCCTGGTGGGTCAGGGAGAGAGAGACATATTCAATTCCTCATGCTATTGTTTCCTCCTTTCCTAAAACAAGATGGAGGTAGGAGACAATGGATAGCTATTGGATCCCAGATATGAGGGCCCAAAATTCACACAACCATCGAAAGGCTAGTACAAGGAATTCTAATTTAAATGCAAATCGTGACATTTAAAGATATCCTTCTCACTTTAGGAAATATTAAAAAAATCATATCTCCTAAACCTCTTATCCGTTTGATCCCAAATTTTAGAGGACAGTCCATAATGACTTAACCTACTTGTGTGCCAAGTTTGGGATCAAATTCGAAAGTATGAGAGACTTTTATTCATATGTAAGCTATCCCTTAATAAGGCACATTTTATACATATTTTCTCTCTTTTACATCTTTTATTCTCTTTATTTGGATTCCTTTTACCATTAGAAACATTGTGGATTTGAAATCTCATCGATGATGATTCAATCGTACATCTTTCCACATATTTCTCATATTTTCTTTATTATCTCAAATTTCCTTCTTAATAATGCATTAATTGATTTCTCCTTTTTTCTTTTAATCATATTGGACTCATTAACATCTTATGATCCACAAAATCACATGCACAAAGGAAATCCATTCAATGCATATAATACATACAATTTCCATAATCATACATATTATTGGAGAAATTGCATCTCAAACCATATAAACCCAAAAATTGAGATTGTTAGAATGTGATAGATGGAGTAGATGAAATATGTTTAGGTGATATGATCTACATTTGATATAGTGATATAAGTTGGTTTTGAGGATCTTAGTTTTGATGATGCAAAGTAAGCTTGATGATGCAAGTACGTGTGTGTTTTCTAAGATAAGATAAGCTAAGCTAAATTAGGCTAAGACAAGGATGTGAATAACCAAGAGCCTCAATCTCTTTTATGAAGGTGGACCTCTAGTGTAGGAACCAGTTTTAGGGTTAACTCTAGAGAGAGTGAGACCCACAGGAAGAAGGTCAGAGAACCTAAACTCCAAGATATGAGAATTGTGATACACCATTCGAACAAAACATTATTAACTAAGCAGAAGCGTTCGCTAACAGTGAATTATTGAAAATCACTAAAAATTAAAACCATTGACAAAGAGATCTATTCTTAGGAATACTCTTTAAACAAGAACCATAGTATTATATTTGTATATTGGTCCACATTGTACATTCCATGTACCATCTCTTCTCGAGGAATATATATACATCATTGCTTTGCTAAAAAGCACAAGTAACAAAATCCTCGAGGCATTCAAACCAAAATCTCATATCGATTATAAAAACACTATCTACTGACTCCTAGGAGCTGAGAGTATAGAGACGACACATAGGACTTTATATACAAAACTTGACAGCAGTATCCCCACCTGTGACATTACTGCTGTTCCTGATGTTTCTACTGCTACTGCTGCTCTTCCCCTGCTATAGAGTTTCTGCCTCTTTGTCTACGTCTACCTAAAAACATTGGATCCCATGGGGGTGAGACAATTATAAAATTTCCCCAGCGAGAGATATAACTCTCCACCGAAAACATTATTATTGCAGTTTAATATAAATAAACTGAACAGTGGGATAATATATTTGAATATTAGATAAATCAATATCTATGCAGATTAGACAAACATTCCTATTCGAGTATTTCAGCTATAACTTGACAAGGCAACATGTCTCTTATTCAATATGAATTTAAAGAACATAAGTAACATTTATGTTTCAAGGACATGCTAAGCAAGATAACATCAACCAGTGGTTCTCGTATTTCAATCTTATGCAAATACGCTACACGGCTGATTATATTTTACAAACGTACTTAAGCTCTGAGGAGATGAGATATACCACTCATACTCCAAGCGACCATTGCGAAGTCAAAATCGGTAACATACAAAGTCAATGGAAGATCCGGCTTCCATGACTTCCCACATCTCGGTCAGTGCGAGATCACATCCAGGACATCTTACGTCTCTGCTACATAGCTTGTCAGGGTATAGTGGCATCTTCGCTATACAGCTACAACGACGCTGCACTCTCTTTGCAATCGAGAGATTTTGTGTTTACCTCCATCGATCCGGCATTAACATCATCAGGAGATTTGTGATACATCCATCCTGGAACATATAATGAAGGATTGAGAGGTTTAATGTTTACCTTCCATCAATTCCCCCATTACTTCGTACAAATATTTTCGCCCATCAACCCCCATATATTAAAAAATATGCAAACTCCAGGAGATCCCGTAGGAAAACCTGTTTCACCATCACCAACTACTGACGATGATGGATCTATGGTCAGAGCACTACATGAAAAGATTTCACTTGATTAATTAAGTACATTATCATATTCTTTTAGCATCAGTCAAGTTTTCAAACATAACTTATTAGGACAAATGCTACAAAGAAACATGTAATGTTTTCATCAGTTACTTCTCAGTCTTTATAGGACATTGGGATCTTAGTCCCTCATCTCAATGATGGGAATACTCATCCCTTCACAAACTCAATGTCATAAACATATGGTTCTGGGTATTCAAACCCTTAACTCATCACTGAACATTGTTATCACCTTTTTCAGGAAACTATCACCTTCAGGTCATCTGACCAAGTTAAACATGATACTTGTTACACAAGCATCTCTCATGGCACTTAAGGCCCATTAATTCTCTTATTACCTCTTACTAGGCAACAAGGCATATTATGGCACATAAGGCCCAATAACAATTTTAATAAATAAAACATCATAGCTCATACCTGGCTATGTTCATCATCTCATGATACCTGCATGGTTAGCACACATGATAACAAATATATCAATCATATTTCAGTTCCATGCTATTCCAGGGTAACACCACTATTCCCTTACCAGGGTTAGGGTTTCCCATTTCATTTCAATTAGGGTTACACATCCCCTTTGTTCAATTAGGACCAATGATTCATCATTTCATTGTCCAAGATTAGAGATTCTTGCTATATAGTATAATCCAGAATTAGGGTTTCACACACCTTCTCCCTATTTAGAATTAGGGTTTACTATTCACATCACATCACCCCAGATTAGGGTTTATATTTAATAACCCACAATTAAGGTTTACTATTATCCCAAAATAGGGTTTATCATCAAAATACCCTGAATTAGGGTTACTCATGTCATTACCCTAAATTCATATCACCTTATCCTCCTAGATTAGGGTTTCACTCAGAATTTCCCTAAGTTAGGGTTTGAGTTCATCAATTAACTCAAGTAGGATTTCATGATATCTTTATCAAGGATCATACCCTAAATTGAATATCACACTTATTTTGAATGTGTTAGGCTCGATTTCTACATGATTATTTTACATGTATGAATATCACTCTCTCATCCTCTTCTAGGATGTCCACTACTCAGTTCTTGATTAGATTGAGCCTACTCTTTATTCAAATACATGCATTTAGGGTTAACATGATGTATTGAATTATTTCATCATTATGCATCAATGATTAATCCCACTAAGGGTATCAACCATGTAAATACATTAGGTGTCCAAAATATTTGATCAATTGAACCTTCAATTACATGAGGTATCCAAATGAATTGACCAATTGAATCTTCAATTACATTGGGTGTCCAAGTGGATTAACCAATTGAGTCTTTAATTACATTAGATATCCAAATGGAATAACCATGGTGAACCTCAAATGGTTTTGATTACTTAGACCCTAAACGCTCTTGGTCTCTCAGAAATCAAACGGTTTGAAACCGTTTGGGCAAATTGTCCTTGAAACCATTCAAGCAAGAAATGTGTTGAAATCGAATGGACTTGGGTCTCCAAACGGTTTGAGACTGTTTGGAACCAAACAGTCTTGAGACCGTTTGGACCCAAACGGTCTTGAGACCGTTTGGACCCAAACGGTCTTGGGACCGTTTGGACCCAAACGGTCTTAAGACCGTTTGGTCCAAACCTTCTCAAAATCGATGGACCAAAAAGGTCTTTCAACACTTAATCAATTCAAGGTTTCCATCAATGAATTGCCTAACAATTGAATCCTTGATTCATTCATCAATTGAACTATTGAATCATCCTTCAATTGGACCATCAATTAGGGTTTTGAACCCAATTGAACTAGGATTTATAATCAAGAAACCATCAATTAGGGTTTTGAATTCGAGGAACCATCAATGGTTAACATTGTGGAACTAATTCAATTGAAATCAATGAATCATCATCAAATTATGATATGACCTGACCTCAAATGGTCTTGAGGTCGTTTGGATGACCTCCAAGCGATCTTTAGACTTTTTACCCCACCCATCATTAAAATTTGTGAGATTCAATTAGGGTTTAGATCATTGGATTGATCATCAAATTAGCTATTGATTGCATTTCAATTTGATATCTCTGGATCTTCAATTACTCAACCATACTCAACCCTAGACATCCAAACAGTCTTAGTTGACCTCCAAACGGTCTTGAGACCATTTGGGTGACCTCCAAACAGTCTTGAAACCGTTTGGGTTAGTCAACCCAAAGATTTAAATCAACCAATTGAAATTTCAGCACTTAACCCAATTAGGGTTTCTAATTGGAGGATTGTCCATATATTGAATTAATCAACTGGATACATTAGATCATCATCCAACATGTACTAGGGTCCTAACCTCAAATGGTCAACCCATCCAAATGGTTTGAGATCCAAACCTCCAAACGGTTTGGTGAAACCGTTTGGACCAAGGTCTTAAAACCGTTTGCAATAGAAACTTGTTGGAATGTGTGCCTAAGATGATGTCATCATCATCAAGCCTTAGTCCATCGAAAACTACTACCATTATCATGGTATTTGCATCAACTAATCAAAGGAATTGTAAGAAGAGCAATTGAACATAATTGATTGAGAAATTGAATTCAATAACAATGAATAGGGGTTCAAGTTATATAACCCACCTCCAATTGAGATTCAAAGCTTGGAGCTTCACGTCAACAATGGTGGAAGAAGATTTTTCACACCCTAAGGTTCGTTCCTCAAGCTTTTGAGTGAAAAAGATTGGCTAGAATTGAAGATGGGATCGAGATAAGAAGAAATCATGCATTGATTTGTGATTTCCACCATGAAATCAAGGTGAACGAAGGTCAAGAAGCTTACCAACAGGTTGGGGGTCGTCCTACTACTGCTTCTAGCTCTCTTGGTCATTTTTGAAAGCAAAGAGAAGAAGTGGATTCGAAAAAGCCTTTGGTTTGAGTTGTAAAAGGTGTTTTTATAAGAAAATCAATGAGAGAGAAAATGCCTTATAAAAATCTTTTAATTCTGAAATTGGTGGCACCTGTTCCTCCTCAATTCCTTGCATGCAAAGATATCTTCCTCAACTCCTAATTCCATTCCATTATCCATGAATTAATGGAAAAGAAATTAAGCACCTTAACCTTTATAAAATCAATATCCATAAGTTAGTGGATATTTCTTTTTATTTTCTTAATGTGGGTGGGTTCTCCACTCACATAGATATTTCCTTTGCCTTTGCAAGGCACAAGGACGTTCATACTTGAGAAAATACAACCATCTATTTTTTTGGTTGAAGGCCCTTCAATTATTTTATTTATTTTTGCATCAAATCGAATTAAGGTTTCAATTATGCTTAAATCTTGATTATTTTAATATCAAGATTCTCTCTCCTTCAAAGTAGCTCAAATGATATGCCCCTCTCATTTTATTGCCTATACAAGATGCCAAGAATATTAGGGACCTTATTTAAGTGGAAATTTGCATATTAAACCCTAAGTTTTGCGTAATTTGTACATTACACCAAAACTAGGTTTTAATGCACAAACATTGCTTTATCAGCTCTTTCTTGGTACTCAGGCTTGTGGTAGCCATACCTCTACATCATCTTCATTCTCATGATGCTTCAACACATGAGGAACATATTATCATGCACAGTTTGCAATTTAACCCCTCAACTTGGGCAATTTGCACTTTAGTCCAAAACAAGTAAAACATTACTTTCAACATTATTCAAAATGGACTAAAATTGAAATATAAGTTCCTCTTGAGCTTTAATTACTTTTTAGAAGATAATATCAAGCATATAATTATCTTTCTAAAACAAAACACCTACGGTTAAAGCATAACCCATGTTAGGGATGTTACAAGAATGATGAGAGATATGTGATATGATATGTCCTAAACTAGACTACTCCTGAGTAATTGAGATGAGTTGCTTTATGCATGATTTCTATTGATATCTTGAACCCTAGATGTCCTTGGGGGTGACCAAACCCTAGAGTCATAGATAGGATGGTTATATATGTGCATGTGAACATGAATATGAGTACCTGCCATCTAGGTGAGGGAGAGAGAGTCCCAAGACCCTAGAGGAGGTAAATGTGTTAGTTTCTGTAAAGCCTCATGCTCGGGTTGGTGATTCCCCATGTAGGACTCTAGTGGTGTATGTAGAGAGAGAGTTTTGGGTAAGCATGTCTCTTGGGTAAAGACCTATGAAGAGAATGTCATATCATGTTTTGGTTTTTGCTTATGTGGCTAGAGCTAGTGAATCTATATGTTAGTGCTGATGAGGTAGACCTCATAACCCCAAATCGAGAGGGATGGTATTAGAACTTTTGAGATACTGATAGAGATCAGTATCCTCAGAGAGACTGAGCATGACACTACCCTCATGTTATGGGTCAGGACAACCCCAATTGGACTAGATAAAGTTTTGATATATGTTTGACAAGCTACTTGTATAAGTTTCTTTAGAACAATCATGATATAATATACGTAAGAATGGGATCTAATTTTGAGATATGATATATGGATATGACATGATGGAAAACCTAGAGATGTTTTAATAGATCTCAATGAATGGTTAACCACAAACAAGAATGATGATGATAATGTGATATAGTTGCTTAATAAGGTTATGAAGTCATTAATAAAGTTTGTAACCTAATATTAAAGTGATTAGACTATATTAATTATAAATATCAAATGTGGTGTTAAGGTTAGTGCCTAATAAAGATGTTGAATATAGTTTAAAAGTGGCACAACATAACGATGATGGTGCACTAACATGGTACGTATTGAAAAAAAGGTTAATTGTAATTAACACCTTCGTAACAGGTATAAGTTAATGTTGGAATCTTAATTCTTGGGTAAAATGAGGATGTAAATCCTATAATATAAAATATGACATGACATAACCCTAAGCTTTGAAACCAGTGTTTTAATCTTATGAGGTGATTATTTCAGCCTAGATGCTCTAGAACTCCTCCTAGGAGTGGTATATATATGTTATACAGATCTTCTTTGTGGGAATGTTGCTCCAAGAGTGGTTCCCTACATGTAGATTGAGAAATTTTTGTCTTTTCTTTAAAATCATAGAATTTCTTAATTTCGAGGATGAAATTTCTTTTAAAATGTATATGATGTGATAGTATATCATCATCATCATCATCTCATCATCATCATCATCATCATCATCATCATCATCATCATCATCATCATCATCATCATCATCATCATCATCATCATCATCATCATCATCATCATCATCATCATCATCATCATCATCATCATCATCATCATCATCATCATCATCATCATCATCATCATCATCGTCATCATCATCATCATAATCATCATCATCATCATCATCATCATCATCATCATCATCATCATCATTATAGTGATCCAGATCATGATCGTCATCATCATCATCATGATCGTCATCGTCATGATGATGATGATGATGATGATGATCATCCTCATCATCATCATCATCATCATTGTAATCATCATAATCATCGTTATCACAATCGTTATGATCATCATCATTGTCATCATCATCATCATCTTGATCGCCATCATCATGATCATCATCATCATCATCATTGTCATCGTCGTCATCATCGTCATAATCATTGTCATCGTCATCATCATCATCATCATCATCATCATCATCATCATCATCATCATCATCATCATCATCATCATCATCATCATCATCATCATCATCATCATCATCATCATCATCATCATCATCATCATCATCATCATCATCATCATCATCATCATCATCATCATCATCATCATCATCATCATCATCATCATCATCATCATCATCATCATCATCATCATCATCATCGTGATCGTCATCGTCATCATAATCATCATTGTCATCAGCGTCGTCCTCATCATCATCATCGTCATTGTCATTGTCATCCTCATCCTAATAATAATAATAATAATAATAATAATAATAATAATAATAATAATAATCATCGTCATCATAATCATCATCGTCGCCATTGTCATCATCGTTATCACGATCATCATCGTCATCATCATTATCACGATCATCATCGTCATGATTGTCATGATCATCATCATCATCATCATCATGATCATCATGATCATCATCATCATCATCATCATCATCATCGTCATCATCATCATCATTGTCATCATCATTGTCATCATCATTGTCATCGTCATCGTCGTCATCATCATGGTCGTCGTCATTGTTGTCATCATCCTCATCACCATCATCGTGATCATCATCATCATCATCATCATCATCATCATCGTCGTCGTCGTCGTCGTCGTCGTTGTCGTCATCATCATCATCATCATCATCATCATTGTCTCTGTCGTCATCATTGTTTCCATCTTAATCATGATCATGATCAACTTAGGTCATTTAGGCTACTTACTAGCCTAACCTTTATTGTGTCTCTAGACAACTCTAGAGAATACAACTGGCATCTAAATACTCCCATCTAGACTTGATGTTACATCTCTTTCTCTTAGGTTACATGGACACTCACTACCTTTCTACATGTGTAACCTTTTCATATGTACATCCACTAATACTTAAAATAGCTTTTCTCCATTATAAAAATAGGTGATGGAAACCATCATACTCCAATCAAATAAAACCAAAACCAAAAGTGAGTTACCACACTCATTAGATAGTCTAGTACCATTACACCTTGAGAACTAGCAAGAACATGGTGCACACTTGTGTAGTTACCCTAAGCACATGTAATGAACATATATCTAGGGTTGTTGTAAGATCTCCATTTTCGCACCGTCCTGAACCTACAACCCATACCATAGGATAGAATTTTGCTCTTCTAAGCAAGGGATCTTACAACAAGTACACTTGATATAGCTCACCAAGCAAATCAACTTATCGCCATCTTTGAACATACATGAAACAAGGTGGGTCAAGCACACGAGGTGCTAAGTACATGGCTGAAAGATATATACGTATATATATACATATATATATATATATATACATATATATACGCATATATATACATACATATATTAATATATATATATATATATATATATATATATATATATATATATATATATATATATATATTATCTTTACATATTTTGACAAGATTTGTAGAAGTAACGAACAAGAATAAACAAGTTAGGTATTTACCAAAACAAGAGCCCATGTTTTATATCATTTAATCCAATTATGCCAAAACCAAAAGTGAGTTACCACACTCATTAGACAGTCTAGTACCATTACACCTTGAGAAGTAGCAAGAACATGGTGCACACTTGTGTAGTTACCCTAAGCACATGTCACAAACATATATCTAGGGTTTTTGTAAGATCTCCATTTTCTCACCCCCTGAACCTACAACCCATACCATAGGATATAATTTTGCTCATGTAAACTAGGGATCTTACAACAAGTACACTTGATATATCTCACCAAGTGAATCAACTTATAGCCATCTTTGAACATATGTGAAACAAGGTGGGTGAAGCACACGAGGTGCTAAGTACATGGATGAAAGATATATATATATATATATAAATACATACATAGATATATATATATATATATAATCTTTACATATTTCGACAAGATTTGCAGAAATAACGAACACGAATAAACAAGTTAGGTATTTACCAAAACAAGAGCCTCTGTTTTATATCGTTTAATCCAATTATGCCAAAAACATCATATATCATGAGGCCTTTTTGACTAACTTCCCATTGGAAGAGTTTGTAATGGTGCTCAATATTAGATAACCCTTTTCTACATAAGGGAACTCAAGGCTATCGCCAAGAGCTAACCATTTTATCGACATGGTCCACACTATCATGACAACTCAAGTAGGATGCCTAGCCATGTGTCTTTACTCAAGAATAAAGGTAGGTGTACAAGGTTTGTATAATGGAGTTTATATATTATGCTTGCAAGTTATAAAATGATGATATGAGACAATCATCAAGTATAATACTAGAATACTACATGAAGATATTTGAGCTAGTAAACAAACATACATATGTTTCACATTTCAATTAAGAAAGACATAGTCATATAATTATTAAAGCCCATACCTGATTCAGAGATTCATAACCTAAGCTTGACCATCTAGATCATAAGCAACCACTTGATTAAGCACAAGATTGTATACATGCATTAGATTCTCATCATTAACCCTAACTAGCTCTATTTTAGGGTTTTAGGAAAGTTAGGTTCAAAGTTGGTTAATTACATGTTTGATGATCTTATACTGATATAGAGTCCATTATAAAGGTGTGGTTCAAGTTTCATGTCATCCATAGGTTCCATCTCTTTTATGTAAACATTACAAGATTCATTTTACCTATGTACAATCTAGGTCAAAAGAATTCATAATAGAGAAATCTAGGTCAAGGATCATCAAGACATGAGAACTAGGCATTAAATATGATTTAGATTAGCAAGGTAAAGACAAGATTAGCCTGTATCAAGGATAGGTGGAGGGTCACCTAGGTCTAGCCTCATAAGGGCCATACTTATATTTAACATTCCATCATACATATCTTATAGATTCTATATGTGATTTAAGTGAACCATCCATATCAAGAAGGGTCACAAAGATTAGGAAAAATCCTGATTTGAGAGTGGAGGACATAAGAAATAGATCCATATCATGATTGGGGTATAAGAGAGACAAACAAGTCATTTCTATCACACTAGGTTAGTGGACTTAGGGTCATCACCACTATCATACAATAGTTGAGTGAATATTAGACATTAGGGTCTCAAAATATCTTAGAAATACTGATTTCCGAGATCTAAGGTAGTTGAGTATCTAATTTAGGTCAAACACGTCATTGGATCAAAGTATAACAAACATCTTCATTAAAGGGTCACAAATGTACATATTAAGTCATCAAGAGTACAAGAAAAGTTATTAGGGTTTCCCTAGTGCAACAACTCCATAAAGTTTCTGATCTAATGATTCATTAAGCATTTGGTGTCACTAGGTAGAAAGATTAGAATCAAATGGTAAAGCTACATCATTAGAGTCCAATCAAGTTACATAATAGCATTTAGAGTCCTTGAGGGGAAAAAGAGTTGATTAACACCCTCTTAAAGACGAAATATGCATGAAGTTGCCTACTTGGAGATTAAAGGGTATATTGAACATAAAAGGTTGATACATTGTCATAAACATGTATCAAGTGTGTTGAATATATATAAAGTAGCATATTATGGAAAATAAGAGAACATGAATTGGAATTTGGTTTTAGGTCCAAACTTATTGTGTAGGTCTTCTTGATTTGGTCGATTTAACATATTGGTTCATATAATTTTGATGAGGGAGGTGGGAGATATGGATTTTTGAAGTTTTTACATTAAAACTATATAGAAAAGGGGCTACGTGTTACCTATATCATTTGCCCCATGATCTGGGCTGCTGATTGTCGATCCAATGGTCCATCGCACTACCATGCACCCACATTTGTGTTCTTGGGGCTTCATTTTGACGGTGGTGTGTGATAGTCGACCCATGTTTCTCTGCCTCACGGTCAGAATTCACCAATGAGCCAATCCAATCACAAACAGTGGTTCGCTATCTCCCGTACATGTTGTGCTGGAGGGGAAACACCCCCTTTGCCTAAAAATCCCAGATAGACTTCCGATGTTTCCACACCATGCATAGAGGCTGAATAGGGGTGCCACACTACCTTATCGGTGCATCTCCATGGAGGATCTAGATGGGTAAAAAGGTACTTTGCAAGTATGCTTGGAAAGATCGGCATTGCTCCTTACCATGGGGAGGTGCTATGCTAACTAGGCGGCCCACTACCCTGTGACACCATACCTATTGGCCTCTCCCTTTAGCAACAGTGGTATGATCGAACCAAGGCTTGTGAAGGTTGGAGAGCTAGCTACAGGTACGAAGGAAACTAGGTGGAGGAACTCTATTTCTCCCATGGCAGTGACGCCACACCAACATCAGGGGTAGGCCTCCTTGCTAAGGTTGAGGGGAACATAATCGAACACCCATGTTATCCCTATGGCTATGCCACCTGGTAGAGGGTAACATGGAGGATTCACAAAAGTAGGCTGGGAGGTTGGCAATTAAGAAGGAGAGTGAGATGGAAAAGAAGAAAGGGTTGGAAGGGAGGGGGCTTTAAATGGAGTAAGGGGTTAGGTTTGAGTTCATTCTGTGGTTCCCATCCATTACCACATCTAGGTAGATGTGGAATAAGCTTTTCCAAGCCCTACATTTGTTTGCTAAAGAGGAAGGGGAAGAAGAAACAAGGGACAATGTCAAATTGGGCCCATGTAGGACAGTCGAAGGTAGAGAAAAGAGAAGAAATGAGGGCAAAAAATGTTATCTTTAAATCATCATTGTGATAGACTGGATTTTGGATTTGTTTTGAGGATAAAATTTCTTCTAAGGTGTGTAGATGTGATGGACTGAACATTTGGAATTTTTGAATAATTAATGACATAAGTGAATTCATGCATGTTGTTTTATTTGAGAGTTATAAGTCCTTTGAAAAAGCTTGGATGGTGAAGATTGATGTTGATATCATGATTAAGATCTATAATTTTATACCCTTTTGAAGTACATAATTGAATGGTCAAACAAGTGATTCTTGCAACCAAAATTGAATGGAATGTAGTTACGCCTATGTTAAAGCTATGGTTAAATTTTTATGAGGTTTAGGTTCCTAGAAAGAGATAATTGAGTTTTAAATTTGTTCAATAATTGATACCATACCTAAGTTTGATACATTATAATGCTTTGGCCTAAGGTTTTTGATCATTTAATCTATGTATGTTTTTCCTTTGGGATGTCACGATCCTGCATTATGTGTTGGGTGCATGGATAAGATCTGAACTGTATAGGTATGATTCCGTGGGTATAGCCCCGAGATGGAAATGCCATGGATCTGCCTCTCATAGCCCTTGGATGTGGATGATTTGATGATCACACACTTGTCTCGAAGCTATGGTCAAGGCAGACATCATGGATGAGTTTCGACCAAGTCGACATATAATCGTGGCTAGATGGAAGAAACCAAGCCAAGCAGTTGGATTCAACTTGGTGAGGAATGAGGAAGCTCCCCTTCCCTTCCCCAACACTTCCTCTCCCACTCGTAAAGACCTCCAACGAGAGCAAGCTTCGAATTTACCTCTTATCTCCCCTCCTGAGCACAGACATAATAGAAGTTGAGGGTAATAAATTCCAATAGGTAGACGAACATACCAATGACCTAGACCTCCACAGATCATAACTCCCATTACCACCAAACCCCACGTCACCACGTAGGGGATGGATTTGAGATCTGTTCGGAATGGGTTTCCACCGCAAATCTAGTCTGTAGGTGAGCCCACTCATGAATGGAGGGCTTAAATGAATCTTTGAGGGCCGCACAAGCCTCGTGGAGGCTTCAACATCCAGTTGCGACATGATGAGGAGTTTCTTCCCTTACTCCACCACCGCAGTTACAGTTGTTACAGTGAGGATTGTGGGGGGATCCTTGAGCAGAGCAGAGCCTCTACGGCACTGTTGGAAGGAGGTGATGGTGGCAAGCCCAACAAAGGAAGTTTTTGTAGATGAAGGCAATAAGAGCCATACTGATATCTTGCCTAAGTAATCCCCACAACAGCAGGGAGTTCTTGGATCCCTAAGGAAGAAACATAATAGGAGCAACCTAAAGGCAGGGCTTTGGAGCTGCTAGCACTAACCCAAATAGAGGAGACTCCACTGGAATCTACCTTGAAGCCTTTGATGGTGGAAAACCTCTGCCGAAGAGTTCCCCACATCGGTTCCTATGTGGATTTTAGAACTACGACATCATTCTAAGAATTTCAGTATATTATTTGTATTTTTTTGATAATTGTACTAATTACCACAATTTATACAAAACAGAGGAGACTCCACTGGAATCTACCTTGAAGCCTTTGATGACGGCAAACCTCTGCCGAAGAGTTCCCCACATCAGTTCCTGTGTGGATTTTAGAACA